>CAUYPK010128851.1:0-61154 GCA_963574355.1 Loris lydekkerianus
TGTGTAGGTGAGCCCTTCAACTGGGAGGTGTGCCCTGTACCCCACAACGTGTGTAGGTGAGCCCTTCAACTGGGAGGTGTGCCCTGTACCCCACAACGTGTGTAGGTGAGCCCTTCAACTGGGAGGTGTGTCCTGTACCCCACAACGTGCCTGATAAGTGAGAGTGCCACACCCCTGCCTCCTCCCCCAGGTAAAACTACTTGGTAAAAACACTTGGCCTTCAGGCGTTAAACTCTACTAAAATGCTCAGCAAACAAAGCAAACCTGTGATCAGCATAATTTTTGGATAAGTTAAAGTTACAAATGTTAGAAATAAAGAGTTTAGAATATAATTTTCTATTTCAGGGAAAAACTTTTTAAAGGTAAAAAGGGCCGGGTGTGGGGGCTCATGCCTGTAACCCCAGCACTCTGGGAGGCTGAGGCAGGTGGTTCTCCTGAGCTCAGGAGTTCCAGACCAGCCTGAGCAAGACCCCCGTCTCTAAAAACTAGCTGGGCATTGTGGTGGGCACCTGTAGTCCCAGCTACTTAGGAGGCTGAGGTAGTAGGTTTGCTTAAACCCAGGAGTCTGAGGTTGCTGTCAGCTATGATGCCACGGCACTCTACCCAGGGCAATGGAGTGAGATTCTGCCTCAAAAACAACAACAACAAAGAAAAGAGGTAAAAGCCATGGAAATAAATGAAAAAGGAAGATGCACATGCTTAGTGTGGTGTACGAGATCTGACAATCATCCTAGAAAATGTGTCACAAACCTCCTTGCTGAATATCACCACAGTCACTTTCAAGGTCCTCCCTTTGGAAAGCCATGCACCAATGCCAGTGCCTAGTTCACTCTTTGAAGCAATTTGAAACCCCTTTTCTGGAATGGCCATAAGAGCAGACATTGTACAGCACAATAACACACAACAATAATAATGAATGCCACTCAGCAAGACACTGCCACACGACCACATGAACACAGCTTGAGACACTGACACACCAAGTCATGAAACCCCACCGAGCTGTTGGTACAAACAGCTGTGGCAAGTTCAGACCAGAAAAAGAGCTCCAGAATTGCTCTGAAGGGCGGACTGGGTGCTGGTGCCTGCGCCTAGCTTCCTAAGGGGAGTGCCTCAAAGGTGACCTTCGTGATATACAGCAAAGAGGCAAGTAGTACTTTTTCTAGGATGAGCTGTGAACTTAGCTGTCATGCCTTCATCTTTGTGAAATATGCAACTTCATATATATTTTTTAAGGGTCCAAACAAGCTTTAACAGCCGAAAGATCAGCAAGTCTGGAGAATGGTGAGAGTGATCTCGCAAATCTACTCTGCCCTTTCGTTTCTAAAGCCACAGTGTTATACATAAATGTTCAAAGAAGAAAACATATTAACCCTTATTTTAAATAATAATAAGTAAGAGCTATGACAACATTTCTTTTCTTTTTTTTTTCTTGTTTTTGAGACAGAGTCTCACTCTGTCACCCTGGGGTTGAGTACCGTGCCGTGGCATCACAGCTCACAGCAACCCCAAACTCTTGGGCTCCCCCATAACACCCAACTATTGTTTTTATAGACAGGGTCTTGCTCTTGCTCAGGTTGGTCTCTTAACTCCTGAGCTCAGGCAACCCACCTGCTTTGTCCTCCCTAAGTGCTAGGATTACAGGGGTGAGCCACTGTGCTCAGCCTATGATAACATTTCTAATTCAAAATTAATCTCCCTAAATCAATTGCCCTAAACTACTCAAGATATATATCTTTGCATTGGAGCTATAACCTCATATTTTTAAAAACATAAAGAAGAAAAGCTGAAATCCTAGCACAAATGGATGCAGCTCCTGGCCCCTCCAGGGCTTCACTGGTTCCCAGTTGGCGCTTGGGTGACCAATGAGCCTGTGAGTGGTGGAATGGGAGGGGTCCGAGGGAGCCGCAGCACTGGCTGCCTACAGTCAGCTCCCAATAGAAACCTGAATGGTCAAAACAGAAGTAAAGCTTGAATGAGAAGTGACACCACAGTCAGCAAGTGAATGTGACAATAGCCACAGAGTCCTGTTGGCTTCTCCAGGGCCAGCCGTGGCAGCAGAAGTGTCCCTCTCCAGGGCCGTGTTCCTGGGGCTGCTAAGCCTTGGGAGCATCTTCTGGTGAAGGAAATGCAAATGATTCACTGGGAAAACCTCAGGGCTTGCGTCCCAATTGCCATGACTTCCAGACTGACAGGCTCTGAATCAAAGTGACTTCCTGGTGGGGATGCACAGGCCCGGGGACAGGGACGGAAGAGTTGAGGGTCCGTCCCCAGTCTTTGATCCCGCCACCCTGACAGAAGGGCCTGGAGCCTGCACAGACTGAGTCCAGCTGACCCAGAGCAGAGCCTCCCCTGGGTGGTGTCCCCAAGCTGTGCAGCCCCCACCCCGCACAGACTGAGAAGGGGCTCCCTGGGGCGCCTGGGCAAGGGCAGTGCCAGGCAGCTGTCTTGGGATTCAGGCCTGGGCCTGTGCGGCACCCACACCCCTTGAAGCCAAGAGGTCAGGGCAAGTCCAGAGTGAGGTGGCCACTGCGTGAGGCCTACAGGGGCCATCACTGACCTTCCAAAAGGCTGCAGGTGTATGTAGCAGGGAGGTGGGTGAAGGGGAGGGGTAGGCTCAGCCATGCTGAGTGCTTGGAGTCTGAGTGACCTGACGCAGCACTGAGACCCCCCTGTAGGACGTCGCTGTCAGTCTCCTGAGTGATCTGAGAGAAGGGCCCACCACGGTACCGCTTGGGTGAACGTACAGTTACATGTCACTAAGTAAGTGATTCTTCTTCCTGAGGGACCTATGTTGTTTGATGCCCCAGCTCCTGTGGCTCTGGCTACAAGGCTTCCTGGAGGGCTGCTGGTCATACCCTTGTCTGTGTCCCCTGGTCCCCACCTTGGCTTGGCTCTCCCCAGCTTGTGTGTGACCAGGACAAGTCACCTGACCAAGCCCCAGTCCTCCTCTACTAGGCTGGCTGCTGGCAGGGCCTCTGGAATCAGCATCCTGACTGTGAGGTGGGCAGGGCACTGGTCCCCTGCCATGTGTGTGGTCTTCCCTCCTGTCCATGAGCAGCTGTGCCTTGGGAAGGCTGGCCTAGGGGGGCCGTTCTCTCCACCACCCCCTGTATAGAATGCTGGGGAGTAGGTGGGTCAGTGCTGTTGGCCTTCAGCCTGGCCCCAAGCCACACGTGGCAGCTTCTGATGGTGTCCTGGACAGAGTTGTTGCCATGGTCACAGATGCAGAGCCATCTGCTTGGGCTCCAGGCCTGCAGCAGCCCTGCTCCCAGGATGGACCACGGGGCCTGCAGGACAGACCGTACCGCCCCACCCCCTCCACCACTGGTCAGTCCTCGTCTGGTGCTCACCAGTGGTTGGCTCTGGCTGGCAAGTGAGGGTTTCCAGACCTGATGTTAGGGACGTGGGTTCCCATCCAGCTCTGCCCCAAATAAGCCACCTCCTGAGCTTGCTCACTCTGGACCTCAGGATCTCTGGTTCTCAGCTGGAGGTAGAAACAGGCTGACGGTGCCAGGCCGCCACCACCACACCAACGCCTGGCCACGTGCCATTGAGGCTGCTGACCCTCGGTGGGCTGGCCTGGGCCTCTGAGGCCTTAACAATGCCATGTCACCCAGGCCTGACGAGCTGTGGGTTCTGTCCCACTCCGAGCCTCCTCAGCATGACATGTGGGACAAGTTGTGTCTGCGCACAGTGGGGGTACACACACACGTGTGTGTGTGTGTGTGTGTGTGTGTGTGTGTGTGTACATGGCACATGCCTGAGTGCCACTGAGTCCCAGGAGCCGTGGTACCACGCTGCCCTGCCCCTCAGCCCCTGCCAGCCCAGACAGCCCTTTCAACAGTCCTGGAGGGCAGGGACACAGGCTGATTCAAGCCAATGAGCCCGCGGGTGGCTTAGCTGTGACATGGCCTACACCCTGTCCCTGAGAACTGAGACTCAGTGACAGTATTGAGGGTGCCCCAGAACACGAGGGCCATCTGCTCTGACCACCATGGCAGCTTTTACAGAGGGAACATGCCAGTGTCCTGCGCTGCTATATCAAAATGCCACAAACTTGGTGGTCTAAATAATTCTATTAGATTAGAATTAGTTTAGAATTATTAGTTTAATTAATTAATCTATTAATTAATCTATTAGTTTAATTAATCTATTAGTTTAATCTATTAATTAATCTATTAGTTTAGACAATTAATCTATTAGTTTAGAATTAATTAATCTATTACTTTAATTAATTAATCTAGTAGTTTAATTTATTAATTAATCTATTAGTTTAGATAATTAATCTATTAGTTTAATTAATTAATCTATTAGTTTAAACTATTAATCTATTAGTTTAGAATTCTGGAGGTCGGTCTCTCAGAGCTAAAATCAAGGTTCTGGCAGGGCTGTGTCCTCTGGGGCCCAGGGCAGACTAGGCCCTACCTTTTCCAGCTCCCAGAGGTGCCAGTACCCTGGGCCACTCCACCTCCAGAGGAAGCTGTAGGCATGTCCCCAACCCTCTGTCCTTTTGAGAACTGTGATGACTGGGGTCAACTCACATAACCCAGGACAATCTGCCATCTCCGTATCCTTAACTTAATCCCATCGACTGCTTTCCTCTGCCACACAAGGTGACATAGTCACAGGTGCTAAGATCAGGACATAGATGTCTTTAGGGGCCCTTGTTCTTCCCTTTAGAGAGACGGCCATGACTTGGGTGTCCTGGAGCCAAGTGCTGGTGATGTCCTGGGCACAGGCATCATGCGTCGAGGGCTACACAGTGCTGGTCTTGGAAGCCCCTGGCCCTGGCCCCTAGCAGGGGGTGCTGGGGAGCACTGACAGCCTCCCGGGCTAGGAGGGCAGGGGTCCCAGTGGCAGCATTTGCCAGTTTCCTTGGTGTGAAGACTCTAGCCATCATCAGCTGCAAGCTACTGTCATGTCAACTTGCTCAAAAAGTCCTAAAAGCTTAATAATTGGCTGTCATGAAGCAACTTTAACTAACAATCCAGTCGTCATGAGCTCGCTCAAGCCAGTACAAGCCGGCTCTGCACCCTCACCAGGCTCGTTCAGGCTGGGTCTCTGCAGCTCTTGGGGGCTGCAGCGGTTGAGGACATCCAGGCTCCTCAGCCCCACTGCACTGTGAGATCTGCAGACAACAGAATCCGCCTGCTGAGTGGGCCAATAGGTTTATTTGGTGTTCACAGGAGGGCTGGGAGGACAACAGAGGCCGGCTCTGGATTGAGCTCACAGGAGAGATGACTGCTGACATTAACTCAGGAGCTGCCACAAGTCTAGAATATTCCGCCTCCATCACAGTGTGGGCCGCGACACCACCACCTCCTCCCTCAGAGTCCCAGGCCCAGTGCTGAGCCGCCAGCCCCTGCACACAGGAAGGTGAGCCGGATGGGGCCAGAGCCGGGGGTCTGCATCCACCATGGGGACATGTCAAGAGTGTCCAGGCCCCGGGCCCACTTGTGCTTCCTGCCTTGGCTTTGGGGACCCCATCATTTTGCTGACCACCAGGAGGAGCTGTCCAGGGTGGCCAGCCCCACTCACATCTACAGATTTCTCAGCCCTTGACATGAAGGCAGACAGACGTCCAGCTAGACCAGAGAGGTCCCTGTGCTGGCCAGGCCCTGCCTTCAGCCCCAGACCTGTCCCATACCTGCCCGAATGACCTCCTGACAGAGCCCTTTCAGTAAAGAAAAACACACCCAGGGGTCCACGTCCAGTTTAGAACTGTGTCCGCCCTCACTGCAGGCCAGGCCAGCTCTAGGCTCTGAGGGTGGAGAGGGTCCTGCTCCCTCCTGCTGGGGGCCCCCACAGAGGAGGCTGGTGATATTGTAGGGCCCACACTCCCTGTCCCCAGGTCCCTTCCCTGAGAGGAGCTACATCCCTACCATATAGGGGCCCCTTGCAACCTCCCAGCCTGAGCCCCCCCAGCTCTGGGGGCCTGCGCAGGGTGGCTCCTAGTGCTCCCTCAGGGAGCAGAGCTGGGGGCCTCCTCTCCCTCCCTTCCCTCGGTGGCGTCCCACCCCGGGGACAGCCCCTGGACATCCGGATTGCCCTGCCAGTGGCCAAGCCAAACTCTGGCTCATCTCCCACTGCAAGACCACCCAGGATCGCCACTGCCCAGGCATCCGGGGGCCGCAAACCCAGCCAAGAAGATGTGAGTGTGGGGAAGGGTACCGAGTACCGGCTCCTCTCCTAGGGTCGGGGTTGAGTTTGGGGTTTGGTTTGGGTTTAGGGTTGAGGAGGGGATTAGGGTTGGGGTCATGGGTGAGCTTGGGGCTGGGGTTGAGTGGGATTAGGGGTGAGCTTGGGGCTGGGCCCTGTGCAACAGGATACAGCGCCGGTACCCAGCCACCAGTGCTGGGACATCTGTCTGCTTGGTGGCCCAGAGGGTACCATGAGCCCCCAGTGCTCCTCTCCTCCCCTCTGGCCTTGAAATTGCCTGAAGTCTCCCTGGAAACAAGATCCCTCCTCCTCTCCACTCTCCTGTGAAGGGATGGGGGCTCAGCCACAGATCCAGAGGAGGGGCTCCCTTGCTCTCGTGAGGACCCCAGGGCATCACCCCGATCCCCAGACTATGACTTGTTGCCTTCCCCACAGAAAGGGCCTTTGCAGATGGGGTCAGGCCATGGCCCTGTGCAGACCCCTTCCCTGAATGGCAACAAGCCCAGGTCTCTCACGTCCCATGAGGCTGGGACCTCCACTGAGGCAGCCCTTTTGTCCTGTGCTCACTGACGTGGCAGGTCTAGCCCCCTCGGCCACTGACGATCTTGAAGACCCCATCAGTTGGTGCAGCGGCTGAGGCAGGGTTCATGGAGGGCAGCACATCCAGGGCATCCATGCTCACATGTGGACCACAAGAACAGGGTGTGGGTACAGACAGGCTGGGCCCGGGCGGGGACGTCCTCTCAAGGGGCCTCCGCTGCCCCCTGCAACAAGTGTCCATCATGCCTCTTAGGTGGGGTCACAGGAGGAAGTGAAGGGGAGGGGTGGGATGTGCCCCAGGAGGGCACCCCAGGACTTCCCGACAGCAGGGGAGAGAGCTCAGCGAGCAGGAGGGGCTTCAGTGTGGGCCCCCTTAGAGGGGAGGCACTTTCTCCCGGGTGGGGGAACCCCAAAAGGCCAGGATGGCGGGTAGTTTAGAGACCTGACTCTGGGCTCAGGAGAGGGAAAGGGGTCTTCTGGTGGCCTCTGCCACCTCCTGCTGGCAGGCACAGGGAGGGAAGGAGCCCCACATGCTCTCTGGGTGCCCCTTGAAGAGCCTGTGGGATCCAGGCTCTGGGGCCGACTGTGGGGAAGGAGCAGTTAAGAGTCCCCGGCAGCAGGGAAGAGCCCCCTGAGTGCCAGACGAGCCTGGCCAATGCCCACAGGATGCAGAAGCAGAGGTGGCACCCTGCCCTTCACATCTGGCCCTCGGTCCCCATGCTCCCAGAGACCTAGGGTCATGTCTGTCAGGCAAACCCACTGGGCAGTGAGCGGCTGCTTCTGTCCAAGGGTTCCAAGTCCTTTGTGCCCACTGAGAGCCTGCAGTGGTGCCCAGTCCCTACCCCCACATCCTTAGCGTGAGCTTACTAGGTGCTTTCCTCTGGGCAAAAGTCCCCTGGTCAGGCACTGTCAGTGCCTATTTCCTCCAAACGTTGGACCTGAACACCCCGCCATGGGCTGATGCCATCTGTGCCACATAGGCCACACCAGTGCCACACCAGCACTCTGTGCACCCTAGGGGGGCTGGCCACTTGGTTCTAGTTCTCACTGTAGGCATGACCATTGCCACCAGTTTCTGTGTGGGTTGGTGTCCACGGAGCACTGTGTCACCCAGGCAGCATGGCGCGGGGGGGAGGGGGAGGTGAGCAGGTTGAGGACCCTGCCTCCACTTGCATTGAGTGTGTCTTCCTGCCCGGCTCTGGTCCAGCTGGTGGGCAGAGCAGCGGCCACCAAACACTCTCTACCATGGAGGCCCCTATGATGTACACTGCTCATCCTGGTCACATCTGGCCCTGGACGGTTACAGTGTGTACCCCTCCCCATGGACACCAGCACCGGGCAGCGTGGGAGGCATCTGGAACCAGCCCTGGTATACTACACATACCCCTCCCCGTGGGCACCGACACCAGATAGTGTGGGAGGCATTTGGAACCGGCCCTGGACTGTTACCGCATGTACCCCTCCCCATGGACACCAGCACGGGACAGTGGGAGAGCATTTGGGATTTGTTGGTTGTTTCTTTTCAGTGCATAATGACAGAAAAATCAGGACTTTGTTCCGATGAGCTTTTCCAGTTACTGCTGCAGCACAGCAGACAGGTCATACCCCGCATACTCCAACTCTGATGCACTGTGTGGCTGAGACCATCAGAACCGAGCATGCCATTGGGATGGGCTTCGACCCACCTGAAACTTTCTAAACACAAATCATCCTTGATTTCTCATCATTTTTAAGCATCTGTTCAATGAAGCATCTATATACCTTATATTTTATTAAGTCTGTATACAATTTACACTTAGTTATTTGCTCCCCCCAAAATATATTCTAAGTAATTTAAAAATAAACATATAAAAAGGCAATAAGAAATGAAATTATAAATCAGAATCATATAGGTGGAGGTAATGTTCACCCAGAAAGTGAAGTAATATAGGTAAGAAAATCATACACTAAATTATCTCTGAGATTCCTGGCAGCAAAGGTGAAAAGACAGGGTTTTTGTTGCTGGAGAAAAGGAAGCATCCTGTTGGCTGGCCTTGAAACATGGAACATCTGTCCTCCCATCCTTAGAAAAGGAGCTGCTTTAGATATGAGAGAGTAGAGAAGCAAGGCACAGAGGCGACCCAGGATGCACCTTCTGAGACAGGTTCAGCAGGAGAGGCAGGAGGCGGTGGGCCATGTCCACCTGCTGCTGACACTGCCCCTTGGGGGCCTGCACTGGACCTTTCCCAGGTTTCTCTCCATGGTTTTCCCCTCGCACTAGACTTAAATTTTGGCACAAATATTCTGAGAATAAACAAGATGTTGAACATTTAGTTTGAGCTATACATTCTACTTAGTTCTCTAGAAAAACCTGCTCTCTGCAACTGTGCTCTGGGAGAAGGGCTTGTGTTCAGATGCTCCCAGGATGTACAAGGTAAACAAAGCCCAGCCAGCTCCCCAGCGGAGGACCTAGCACCTGCAGCAGCTGGATCTGCACCAGTCCTCCGCGGAGACCTCACACTTATGGAGCATTCACCTCCCACGGGTCTGCGAGGGAGAGGCCTGCACAGTGGAAGGGATGCGGACATCAAGACAGACTGGTTGTCATCAACCAACCAACGGGATGGTTTCCTGACTGTGTTGTCCTAGGTAAGCCAGTCTGTTCCTCTAAGTTCCAGTTTCCTTATCCATCAAGTGGGTCCAACAGTGAAACCACCTGACTTGGAGATACCGCAGTGTAGACATGCAACAGCAGCTGTGATCACCTACCTCGACGGGGAACACGAAGGCGCCAGACTCCACCTGCTCAAAAAGCCGTGGCAGCCAGTGGGCCAGGGTCTGCCGGGAGCAGGCACTAGGGCACAGGGCCAACGAGGTCCTTGGAGACAGGGGCACTGGGCAGGGACTTGAGGTACTCCAGATGCCGCCGGGCGTCCTCCTGGTTGTGACGCACGTAGTACACCACATAGGCGATCACCATGGCAAACCAGCCGAACATGGTGACCAGCATGGCCACATCGGTGGTCTTGTGGTGGATGCTGCAGAAGCTGACACCAGAGTCCAGGGCCTGGATCAGGGGCTTCCCCACGAACTCGTCCTGCACGGAGGTGTGGCAGGCGATCTCGTCCACTGAGTCAGGGTCCAGCTTCAGCTCCCACAGGGCCTCCTGCAGGGCACATTCGCAGTGCAGGGGGTTGTGGGACAGGCGTATCTTGGCACTGAGCTTGCCCAGGGCATCCTTGGGGACCCTCCGGATGCGGTTGTGGGACAGGTCCAGCAGCCGCAGGCCCCCGGCCAGGCCGGAGAAGGCAGCAGGGCTGATGGTCTCGATGAAGTTTTGAGACAAGTCCAGCTCTCTCAACTGGGTCAGGTGCTGGAAGGCTCCATTGGGGATGTGGGAGATTTTGTTCGCATCCAGCTTCAGGAGCACGGCATCTGTGGGTACGTCCCTGGGGATCTCCTGGAGGCCCCTCGCACTGCAGTGGACAGCCACCGCCCCAGCATGCTCAGGACACCGGCAAGGGTGAGGGCAGGAGACACCTACACGCAGGCAGAAGAGGAGGAAGAGGCAAGACCGTCTAGTGGAAACCAGCAGGGGCCAGGGGCCAGCGGTGCCCATCCTGACTCTTCCCCGCCGTGTCCCACGTCCAGGGCAGTGCTCTCCACTTGCAGTTCTAAAAGAGAACAGGCCAGAGTAGGGAAAGGGGGAGAGAGAGCAGCATTGCCCACCAGTCCCAGGCACACTGAAGGGTCCAGATGGGGGATCAGGCCTCCTCCAACACACTTGCCCTGCACCTTACATCTGGAGATGCCCATGCAACCCAGGGGGCACCTCAGGAATCGGGGCAGCTGGCGCTGACCACTTGCTGAGGACAGGTTGGCTCAGTAGTCAGGGGACCCCTCGGCCAGCATGGCTGGGTGCCCAGAGGCTGGGCGGCCTGGATTGGCCTGGATTGGCTCTTCAGGGCTGGACCCCCGAGGGCCCCGTGGCGCTTTCTTCAGCCTGGAGCACCAGGTCTCGAGGGCGTTCGGTGCCAGGGGCTACTCTGCCTGTCCTCCCAGCGCTCCGCCACTATTGACAACCCTTGAAAATTGGAACAATAGATGGAGCTCTTCGCTGCCCTCCGCATGGCACCAGGACCTCGCCTTCTATTTCAATTGTCTGAGAAGAAGAAACGGAGAACCGAGAAAAGCCAAGCCCTGTGCGCGCGGCCCGCGCTGGGCGTGGAGTAGCGGGGCCGCGCGCTGAGCCAGGCGGGGCTCGGCCCCCCGGACCCCCGGGACCCCCGGGACCCCCGGGACCCCCGACCCGGCACTCGCGGGAGGATGGGCGGGGTAAGGCGGGGTCCCCGCTCGCGGGGCGGGGAGGGGCTTTACCTGCGCGGCCGGAGGCTGCTCTCCGCTCTCGGGCCTCTCGGAGCCCGCCCGACCCGGCGACACACCTCGCGAGGTGGCCCCGTGCCCCGCACCCACACCGCGGCGGCCTGCAGCGGAGGACACGCTCCAGCCTGCACGGCCCGAGGGCGGGGCGCGGGGCTGGACGGGGCGGGAGGGGCGAGGGGGCGGGGCCTGGTGAAGGGGCGGGGCGAGGTGGGGCGGGGGTGGGCCCGGCGCTCTGGGCGGGGACGGAGGCGGGGCTACGAGGCCTCAGGGGCTGCCCCTAAAAGGGTCCAGTCGCCGAGCTCTGTGTCCAGGTCCCTTCTCTCCCTGGCGCCCGGGCGTCCACCGGCCTGATGACCCTGGATCTGCGCGAAGCCCCCTCTGGGCGCCCCTCGCCGGCCTCGCGGAGGAGCGGGTCAGCGACATCTGGGCTGCCCCGTGCCTAGGACCCCCGCCCTCCACCCCTGTCGGTACCCGAAGGGGGCGGGGAATGGGGCTGGGGGCATTGGGATGCCCTGAGCCTCCTCAAGGTCTTTTCAAGCAGCCTCACTGTGGATTAGTTGATACAATAAACTACGTACATTGGCATACACCTGCTAAACCACGGCCTCAATCGGCATAGCCAGGGGCAGCAGGAAGCTCCCCTTTGTCCTTGCTCCCTCCCCTCCCGTCACCAGGCGGGCGCTGCTCTGCTGCTGTCACTAAAGGTTGGTCTGCTTTTCCTGTAATTTATATAAATGGAGTCACCCCGGGTGCACTTCCTCGCCTACTTCTTTCACGCGGAGTAATTATACTGGGTCACCGCGTCGTGCCCCCTGCATGAACAGACCAGTTTGTACATCCATTCACCCCTTCATCTCCGTGTGGGTTGTCTAAGTGAAGCTGATACAAACATTGCGGCCAAGTTTTTATTTCCTGGTGTAAACACCTGGGGGTGGAGTGGCTGGATCCAGGGTGGCTGTAGTTAAGGTGCTCAGAAACTGACGAAGGGAATATACCAGTCTACCTCCCCTCGCCAACACTTGGTATGGTTCATCTTTTTAATTTTAGACATTCTAGTAAGTGTGTAGTGACAGATGGAATTGTGGTTTTGACTTGCATTTCTCTGGTGGCTAATTATGGTGAGCCTCTTTTCACCTGTTGATTTCCCACCTTCTGTAGGGCAGTGTTCTGTTATAACATTTCACTCACTTTTAATTGGGTTCTTATTGTTGAGTATTGCGAGTTCTCAATTATAGCAGAATCTCTGTAAATTGGCCACTCGGGGGACCACAACAAACTGGTCAACATATGGAGGTTGTCAACATAAGGAACTAGGTCTACTGTACTGATAAGTACATGTGGTGCACGCCAGGTCCATGAAAATTAGGTCAATGTGGGGAGGTGGTCGGTATAGAGGTTCAGCTGTATGTTGATTGATTTTTCAAGAGTTAAATCAACCTTTTGTTCCTGGGATAAATCCCACTGGCTCATGATATAGATATAGATATAGATATATAGATATATAGATATATAGATATTTTTTTTTTTGAGATAGAGTTTCACTTTGTTGCCCTCAGTAGAGTGCTATGGTATCACAGCTCACAGTAACCTCAAACTCTTGGGCTCAAGCTATTCTCTTGCCTCAGCCTCTGGAGTAGCTGACACTACAGGTGCCTGCCACAGCGCCCGGCTATTTTTAGAGACAGGGTCTGGCTGCAGCTCAGGCTGGTCTCAAACTCTTGAGCTCAGGCAACCCACCCACCTCAGCTTCCTAGCGTGCTAGGATTACAGGTGTGAGCCACCGCACCCTGCCTTATCATTTTTGTATGTGGTTGAATTATTTAATGAATATTCAACTGCTGAGCTTATGTCTTTTCTGAATGTTGATAGTTTGTATCATTCAAGGAAATCTCCATTTCATCTAAGTGGTTGAATTTATCAGCATAATGTTGTTTGTAATATTCCCTTATTATTCTTATCATATATAGACAGCACAAAATGGTATCACTTCTCTCATTCCTGATGTGAGTTATATGTGGCTTGCTCTTTTTCTTTATTTTTACTGATCACTAGGTTAGAAGGTTATTAATCTTGACCTTCTGAAAGACCCAGTTTGGGGGTTCGTTGTTTGTTCCACTTCTTAAAATTGACTTCCATGCTGCTCTTTATTATCTCTTTTGCTTACATTGTGAATCACGTTCTCTTTTTCATTTCTTAAAGTGGAAGCTAGGCTCACTGATCTGCAAACTTTTTTTTTTCTGGTATTCTTTTTTAGTGCTTTAAATTTCCCACTCAGTCCAGCTTTAACTGCATCTCAGAAATTTTGATATTTTATAATTTTGTTTTCATTAAGTTTAAAATAATTTATAAATTCCTTTTTGATTTCCTTTTTGGCCCATGAGTTTAGAAGTAAGTTATTTCATTTGATGTTATATAGAGATTTTTCTGAAGGTCTTTCTGATATTATTTGTTTAAATCCACTGTTGTCAGTGGGAACACTCTGTATGTTCTGGATCCTTTTAAATTTATCAATACTCATTTTATGCCTCGGCGCCTGTAGCACAATGATTATGGGGCCAGCCCATATACCCAGGCTGGCGGGTTGGAACCCGGCCTGGGCCAGTTAACATAACAATGACAACTGCACCACAAAATAGCCTCATCCTTGGAGATGCCTGTAGTCCCAGTACTTGGGAGGCTGAAGCAAGAGAATCGCTGCCTTCTTTCGGGTTGGGTACTTCTTCTGATTCCATTTCCGCTTTGAGGTTAACTCCCCAGCTGTGCCTTTTTGCTGTACTGTTTGAGTGGCAGCTTTTGGGTTCAGTCACAGGGTTCACCTGTCCCAATGTGTGTGGGGGGTACACGAGCCCTGCAACAGGACCACACCCCCCTCGTGACCTCACGCTGTCATTGTCATACCTAGTACTTCTATGCTTGTAATAAAACTCACAATGCAGTGTTACTATTTTTGTTTTAACCATCCAATTATCTTTTAAAGAAATTAAAATAATATGATCTGCAAAGCTGGTATGTTAAATATTAAAGAGATGCCAAAGCCACACCCAGACATTACGGAATATTTTTAACATTTAAATTAAATAAATTAATGCAGTGACCACGTAAAACTCCCATGCAGGCACAGATGAATCACAGATACGACACTGAGTGATGGAGGCCAGGCGTGCAGGGCACATGCTGGGCAGTCCCCTGTTAGGAAGTTCACGAGCAGGCAAGGCTCGTGGGCAGGGCGGCGGCAGAAGGGGAGGGGCTGGGGGTGGAACTGTCCTGTGTCCTGGTTTGGAACTGTCCTGTGTCCTGGTTCGGGTGCCGGTTGTTAGCGTAAGTGAAACCCTCCCAGCTGCTTACACTTAAGTTTCGTGTAGGGGACTAGGTGCCACTTATGCCTCAGTAAAGAAAGCAGCTGTGGGTAGCATGTAGGTTTGCGAGTCGCAGCCCTTGTGGGTATTAACAGTGTGTGCACTGACTGAGTTGGGTGCTCGTGGAAAGGCGCTTGGAGAGTGCTGACTCTGGGTCCCCTTCTACACCATGGCCCACCCCTCCCAGGATGCTGTCCGAGGTCTTCCAGGGAAAATCCTCATGTGCTATCACTCTGGGACTTAGCCTGTGCTCTCAGAAGCACCAGCAACCTTCCCCTGCCACCCTGGCGCTGTGGTCTGGCCACTGAGGCCTCCCCTCTGACTGCCATGCGGCTCAGGACTTATCCTCTAGCTAGCTTATCCTCTCAGAACTCAGGGTCTCGCCAGTGCTGGCCCAGCTTTGGTCACTTATATTTGCAGTGGTGATTGCTGTGGCCCAGCTTTGGTCACTTACATTTGCAGTGGTGATTGCTGTGGCCAGTTTCACATGTCTTCTTGAAAGACATGTGGCCTGTGGGATAAAATACCGCTGTTCCAACTGGCTAATGGCACTTCCTGCCAGGAAGGCTGTGTGGCTGGATGAGGTAGGAGTGTGTCTGTCTGGGGATCCGTGTGGCCAAGCTGTGCTGGAAACATCCACAAGGCCAGGATGATATCAGGGAAATGAGTAAGATGTCCCCAGGGAGGCCAAATGCTGCTTTCCCACACTTGGAAAGGGGGGCATGCAGCAGCCATCAGCTTTGTGCTGGCTGCCCCCCTGCCCTCCCAGACCCTCTGCCACCCCATCTTCACCTGGGCCCAGGGCCTGGCCCGCCCCTCACCCGGTCTGGGAAGCCAGGGTCCAGCTGCACTTTCTAGAGAGCTGACAGTAGCTGGTTGCCTTTTAGCAAATAGTCCTCAGCAGTTTTGAGCATACCCAGCCTTCTACTATGCTGCCTGGATTCCTGGGTCTCCTGGGTTCATGGAGTTCTCTGCCTGAATTTGACAACCTGGACTGGAAAACCAGAAAGAAGGCCTGGTGATGGTTCTCTCTGTGAACTAAAATAAAATATTAAGCCCCCTCCCCTGCCTCCAGCCAACTGAATGGACTCCCTTTTGGCCAAGGGCACCCTAGGAAAGTTGGGTGAAAGCTGAGTTGCTAGCCATGAAGACAGGGGAGATCATCAGACCCGCCTCACCACACCCCCTCCCTGTTGGAGTTGTTCTTTGTAACATACTGAATCATCAACAGGCCCAAGGCCATGCAAGGCAAAGGTTAAACCACACCAGAAAGTCATCATTTTGAGTCCAATATGTGTCCCTGGCTGGTCTCTGATCAACAGACTTCCTTATCTAACTCAAAACATTCTAAGCATTAGGCAAAGCTTTATTATTTTAACCAATCAAAAATCAAAGGGTCTTTAAACCCACCTATAACCTGTAATCCCCACTTGAAGATGTCCTGTCTTTTCAGGCCAAACCTATGTGTGCCTTCCATGTATTGATTATTGACTTTATATGTAATTCCTGCCTCCCTAAGCGTGTAAAACCAAACTGTCACCCACCACGAATGACCACTGGCTCAAGGCTTCCTAGGCATGGCTCTGTGGGCCATGATAGCACATATTGACTCAGAATAAACCTCTTTAAATTATTTCACAGGGTCTGAGTTGTTTTCTATTGATACCTCCTGGGCCTCTGGGCAGGGTTTGTGCAGCTAGTCCATCCTTTCCCAAAGTCTGAGCTACTGCCCCTCGCCCAGCTGTCTGGGAGCCACGAGCAGCCAGTGTCCCAGGAAACCTCAGGTGTCCAGACACCCTCACTGGGATTTCCTCTCCCCACTCCCACCCTGGAGCCTCTCACTCTTCCTCTTGCTCCAAGTTGTCCAAATTTGGTCTATTTTGCTGATATTTTCCAAGAACTGATTTTGGAATAGACTTATCATGCCAATTCTTCATTTTTCCCTATTTCATTAAATTCTGATATTGTCCCAGCCTTCCTCTCTGGGTTCACTTGGTGGCTATTTTTTGAGCCTCTTGAGTCACAAATTTAGACCATCTATTTCCATCTTTTTATTTTCAAGCAAGTGCATTTAAGGTTATAACTGTTCCTCTGAAAACCCACTCCGCTCATGTGGGCGTCGGGTCTGGACGGGTGTGAGAGAGGCCACCTCCATGGCACTGCCACATGCCTGCTGCCCAGCCCAAAGTCCCCATGCTCTCCCCAAATCCCCGTGGCCTGTCCAGCTCTGTCACCTCCCTGCACAGGAACAGAAAGGGGTGACGTCTGCCGTTCATGAGGCTGCTCTGATGAGGACGGCAGCTCTCGGGGGTCAGAGAGCCCAGACACTGGACAGTGGTATCCTCAGTGAGCTGAGGGGTGCCGAGAAGATGCAGGTGCCTGAACCTCCACATGCACCTCTGTCCTCTCACCATAGTTGTCCTGGGTCTCAGTGTCACTGACCTGACGCTGTGGCTGGCTATGTGGAGGTGCTCTTGGGAGCTGTCAGGAGCCCTGCTCTGGTGTGGTGCTTACTCTGTGAACATCTGTGTGCGTCTGGAAAGGAGGTGTCTGCTGGGACCTGCTGTAGTGGGTGTTTGTTGTGGGGGAAGCACAGAGGTGTGTGGACATGCTGCAGAGTACTTGCTCACATGTCCTTCATACGGCAGCGTCTGTGTCTGTGTGTCCACTCAGCGTGCGTGACCTCCACGTGCGATGTGTAACAGCGTGAAGACCGTGTGTGTACGTGCAGGCATCCACACACACTGTGCACACCGGCACACGCATGCGCAGGATGGCACCTCCTGCCGCTGCATTACTCCAATTCCACCCTATTTCCTTGTGCTTCTTGCTTCCTTGATTTCTGAGAGGAATCTGAAAAACCACAACGTTACTGTCAATTTGCCAGTTTCTCCTCAAATTTCTGTCATTTTTGCTTTCTGTATCTTCAAGGCTATGATGTTAGGTAATAGTCCATGATAGTGATACCCTCTTAATGGATTTGTTCCTTTTTCCAGGGAAACAGTCCTTGTTCCGTGAAAGGACAGACGTCCAGCCCTGTGCTCCACAGGCTGCTGTGGAAGGCGACCGCTGCCTCGTAGACCCCGTGTTTGAGGCACTGTGAGCTGCACCTGTTTCCACATCTTCTGTATATGGAGAATAGCAGGGATGCATTGTGTTGTTTTTATCCCAATATGAGAATCTCCATTTAAATGAGTTGCGATTACTGACACATATTGACACTTCCTACTTTTGAATTTCATATTAATCATTCTTTACTGATATTTTTTCTATCCCAGGTTTTTTTGTTGTTCCCCTTAATTCCTCTTGTGGTCAAAGTTATTCCTCTATTTCTATCCTTCCAACGGCAATTTTAAGCCTGGGTTTTTCTCCCAGCTGACATCTGGTCAGCACCCAGTCCTTCCCTGAGCAGATGAGAACCTGGTCCCATCTCTGGGGCCTGCACAACCCCCCTCTGCCTCTTCCCATTTGAGGCATCTGGGGCTTTAATTCTCGACTACTGTTAGGTTATTTAAAATATGTTTTTGACTATGTTGAGGTATGATTCACAGGAACTGTGTATATTTAAGGTATCTGACTTGTTCTGACAGCACATACATTGCCAGATGACCGCTCTGACACAGCTGGTCAGTGCGCTCGCGCCCCAGTTGCTGCCCTCCCGTCTTTCTTCCCTTTGTGTGTAGTGAGGACACGTGACATCGCTCCTCTCAGCAGACTTGAATTACACAACACAGTGTTGCTCCTGGTGGCCACCTGCTGACCACTGACCAAAGGGCACACAGTTTCAGTCATTAGATTTTGTTGTTGCAGTTGTGTTGTGCCTCAGCAATTGTAAGATGTGGCCACACATTTGAGTGAGGTGTGTGGCGCCCACAGAGCTCGGTCTGCATGTGTGTCTGTGTGTTTGTGTGTGGGTTTGAATGTATGCGTGTGTTTGCATGTGTTTTGTATGTGTGTGTCTGTGTGTGTATATGTCTGTCTGTGTTTGAATGTGTGTATGTCTGTGTGTATATGTGCATCTGTGTATCTGTACCTGTGTGTTTTAGAGGACTAAATGTCTGTGTTGGGAGCAGGGGCCTCTGTGGAGGCAGCAAAGTTCATGAGGTCAAAGAGTGACGCTCTGACCCAGCAGGACTCGTGCGCTGGTGGAGAGACCCCAGAGAGAACCTGCAGGACTCATGTGCTGGTGGAGAGACCCCAGAGAAAGCCCGCAGGACTCGTGTGCTGGTGGAGAGACCCCAGAGAGAGCCCGCAGGACTCGTGGGCTGGTGGAGAGACCCCAGAGAGAGCCTGTAGTCTCCCATGTGCACACGAGGAAGGGCCACCTGCGGACACAATGGGAAGACAACTGTGGGCAAGCCGTGAAGAGAGGCCTCTCCAGAAACCTGATGTGATGGCTCCTGAGCATTGCCTTCTGGCTTCTGGAGCTGCAGGAAAATGCATTTCCGCATTAAAGCAGCCTGAGACGGTGCAGACAGTGTTTGCTTTTGTTTTTCTGTAATTCATCTTCGAGAAATTCTTTTGGGAAGGACACTCAGGCAGCATGTTCTCTGCATTCTTATAGTTCTATTAAGTGAAATGTCTTTATTAGTGCTGCCACGTGGAGGCCAGTTTGGCTGGGTCTGTGATGCTAGTGCAGCAGTTCTCAGCCTGTGAGTCGCAATCCACAGGAACTGTATTAAACGGTCGCGGCATTAGGAAGGCTGAGAACCACTGTGCTAGAGCAAAATCAAGTCACCAGGACTCTGAAGACATTCTCTTCTCCTAATTTTGCTGTGGGGAAGCCTGGAGCCAGTTTTGGGGGAGGAGGGTTGGTGTTTTTTAAAATCATGTTGATTTTTCGGGTTTTCTTTTTTCTCATTGTTCTAAACTTTTATGAAGATGTATGTGAGATTTCTTTTCATTGCATTTTCAGACCAAATGTGCTCCTTCCGCGGTTCTCCCGTGTCTCATGGGTAGAGAGTCTACCCTGTGACAGCTCAGGGCCCGGGGAGACCGTCCGCCCTCGGGGGCACGTGGCCCTCGTAAGCTCTTTACGTCCTTCCCACCAGCCCGTTCTCTGAAACTCTTAGTGGACGGATGTCGGAACACCTGGATTTGTCCTTAGTCTTAATTTTCTTCCATATTTCCCCCCTCTTTATCTTTTTCTGCTGTGTACAAAGGAAATCTTGGGTCTTTCCTGACATGAATAAGAGAAGGTGATGTGGAAGCTCATGCCCGCGGGGAGACCTGGCTGCCCTCCCAGGGCCCATGACTCCCCACACTCTGTTATCCACCCATCCTGTTAACACCCTTGGACGTACGCATTTTTTACATGTTTTCTGGTTAGTTTTTGATGGCTGTCTCTTCTCCAGCGTGTACTAAGATGTGTCACCCTTTCCTAGAGGATCCGGTGGCTTCCTTGACACATCAGTGCCTCCTTTTGGTAGTTAGTGGTTTTTGTCGAGTATCTGTCCCAGTTGCCCCCAGTTCAGTTGCTTGGCTGTGTGTTCAGCTGGTTGGGATGAGAACAAGCTCCTCCTGCAGGAGTGAGCAAAGCCGTGTGGGCAGCCGTGTGTGCAGCCGTGTGTGCACTTTGGTTAGGATGGGGACATTCATGCGGTGCATATTTTAAGGAAGCAGTGGACATCCTCCTGACAGCTTCTCTGCTCTGACCCCTGGCTCAGTTTCCACTTTCCCTGGGTGTCACCTTCAGCACAGGTGTTTCTGGGTCCTGCAGACGCAGGGATGACACCTGCCCTGGGGCACGACGCCACACCAGGCAGGGGCCTGGGTGGGTCACGGACAAATGAGCAGGACTTCCCTGCCAGCATCTGGAAGGACATGAGTAGCCAGAAGCACATGGAAGAGAGGATGTGGATGGAGGGCAGGACACAAGCCCTGCCCAGGGGCTGCATCGGTGGTTTCAAGCTGGTTGAAGACCCCTGGGACGGAGGTGCTGATGACGGGGCAGCATCCAGGCCTGTAGCCCCAGAGCCCCCACATTAGGCTCCCAGTGTGGCTCTTGACAGGAGCTGGGGAAGGGAGCTTCCAAGCAGGAAGGGAGGGCTCAGCTGGGAGCACTGCAGGGTAAGGGGTACCTGGGGACAGGGAGGTGACCAGCAACTTTGGTTCAGGCACAGAGGCTGCCCACAGGAGGGTGGACACTCATGGCCTTGGCTCAGTGACCTGGCAGTCCCTGGGCTCTGCCAGGGGAGCAGGGCGGGGGGTCAGCTACACTGTGCAGGGAGCAGGAAGGTGCATGGGTGCCTGAGTCCCAGCCTGGAGGGCTCGGGGTGATGCCGGGGCCTGGGTTTAGGGAAAGGAAGAGGGAGTGCTGGGTCAGAGCAGCAACCTGCGTTTGCCCTGAGGGGCCTGCAGGCTGCCCATGGGCGGCACCTACCTCAGGCACCCATGGGAGGTGCCCATGGGCCTTAGAAAGCCCAGGGGTCAAAGCTCTCAGTGCCCCAGACACAGAGCCAGTAACTTTATTTACGGACAGCACAGAAGGGGCAGTCAGGCCAATCTGGAGAGAGGATTTGATGTCATGGGTTTTCTTTCACACATCCCCTGTCTAGACGGCTCCTGGGGAAAGTGGTAGGGCGAGAGCTGGCCCCTCGGGTGGGGTGCAAGCCAGGCAGAGGCCAGGTGAGGTTGTGCTGGGTGCAGGATGTGTACCACGAGCACGAGCTCTGCTCCCAGGACATCTCGACACTGTCCAGTTCAAGAGCCCGTCTGGCATCTGACTAGGGCCGCAGGGGCAGCAGGTTCACCTGAGACTGAGCCACTCCTGCCGGTGCCATGTAGGTTCAGGGCTGAGGAAGCCTCCGAGGGCTGCTCACAGGCCGGAGCCACCAATCACAGTCAATAGTGAGCCCCGAACAGAGCGGCCGCCTTCTGGAGGAGGGCCTTGTGGTTCGAGTACAGGGGGATGCGCTTGTCCACCCCCTGCCATCGGATGGACACCTCTGGGTTGCTGGTGAGCAGGCTCTGGAAGGACAAAGGTCAGGCTTAGGAATATGCAGGCTCAATTTAAGCACAGGGGATGGACAGTCCCTACAAGGGCTGAGCCAGGAGCAGGGAAGACGTGCAGTCTCACCGCAGACATCATCCTCATGGCCTCCGCAGAGGACCTGGGTCCCATGGCTGCACAGGCCCCTCGTGGTCACCTGTTCAGCCCTCTGTGCTCTAGCCATCTGCTGTAGGTCTCGGGCCCCACCCAGGTGGGCACCTGGTACCCTCTGGGCAAGTCTCTGACCCCTTCAGCCTCCACTCTCCTACCCCTGGGAGCCCTGGGAGCCCTGGGAGCCCTGGGCCTGTCCAGAGCACCCCTGTGTCTGCCCCATACCGAGTTCAGTCTCTTCAGCTCCACATCGTTCTGGTCCTGGAAGTGGATGCTGACAGCCACTGTCTCGATCCAGGCGTTGTCGGTATTCCTGGGGTCATCCATGTACCCTTTGTACACCTGGGAGGGCAGGGCAGGGTGAGCCGGGCCAGTGGGTGGATCTCTGAGCCCACCCCAGGGGCTTTCTTCTGTAAAGGGGCCCTAAGAATCCCCACCTGCCATGAGACAGACACTACCTCAAGGACCCCTTCTCTGTCCCAGCTCTGAACATGGCTTCTGGTATGTACCACCTGCCTGGCCTGGCTCCTGTCCAGCCAACCTGGGGCTGCTCAATGGGCTTCATTTTTGATTCACACGTTTTGTGGGCCCCAGTCCTGCAACCCACTCGTGGCCCACGCCCACCCTTGGCTTGGCATCAAGGCCCTTGGACACTGGACCCAACATGACTGTGCTTGGTCCCCACAGAACTTGGAGGTATTTACAGGGGATGGAAGATAGCCTCTGACACAAAGGCCACCCACTGCATGAGTCCATTTATAACAAATGTCCAGAAAAAAATTCACAGAGACAGGAGGCAGACCAGTGGGGGTGATGGGAGACTTTGGAACTAGATGGGGCTGGTGGCTGCACCACATGGGCTAGAGGCCATAGAACCACTTGCTTCAAAATGGTAAATTTTATGTTATGTGAATTTACTCCAGGAAAACCCCCAAATCCTTTAGATAATAAAAGGAGAGACACACAGTTCCCCGAGGGCCTGTGCAGGGTAAGGCTGAGGGCTACGGGGAATGTGGCGAGGCTGTCAGCAGCTGCCCTTGTCAACACCTGAGGTATACAGCAGGCCCGGTAAAGCCTCAGACCCACTCAGGGTGGCTCAGTAACCCAGAGCCAGCAGTCCACAAGGTGGAGGCCTCAAAAAGACTGAGGTGCCTTTGTAAGCCTGACCTAAATGAGACTGTCACAGGCTGAGAGAAGCAGCAAGTCATGGCCCGTGGATGGAGGGCGTGCCCATGTCTGGTGCAGAGAGGCCGGAGACCGTGCCTCCCTAGAGAAAGAACCAAACAGCCCAAGAGTCCCTGGGGGTGTGTGCAGAGCCCTCACTTTCCGCAGTTAGTGCTTCATCTTACAAACGTAATTTATGTAACCAAGAAAAGTTCGGAAAGAAAATGTAGCAGACAAAGGCTGGAGGGCCAGTCCCCAGGGCCCTCAGGGCCCCTCCAGAGCCCAGAAGTCCAGGGCAAGCCTGAGGGAGCAGCTGGCCTCCCAGCACCCTTGGGTCAGCTGTGTTCGTGGTGGGGGTGAGTGTGGGAAGGAGGGCAACACCAGGCCTCCAGGAAGCCTGTCCCACCCAGAAGGTTGCAGGGGTCCTCTGCCCAACCATCTTGATTTGGAGGGAAGAAAAATCAGGACAGAGAGGGAGGGCAAGGCACCCGAGGTGCCCAGAGGTGCAGCCGTTTTTCCCTGTCCCAGTTGCTTCCTCATTCCTTCAGGAGCTGTGGGATGTGGGGGTGGGGGCAGGATGCCATCACCCAGCGAAGTTCAGAGAGAAGTTAAGGGACAGAAGCCAGGATTGCTGCCACTCGGTGAAGTTGAAGGGGACTGCTATTACTGGTGAGGCTAAGTGGGACTGATGTCACCCTGTGAGGCAGAGTGGGACTGCTGTCACTCATGGGGCTGAGTGGGACTTCTGTCACCAGTGGGGCTGAGTAGGACTGCTGTCACTGGTGGGGCTGAATGGGACTGCTGTCACTGGTGGGGCTCAGTGGGACTTCTGTCACCAGTGGGGCTGAGTGGGACTCTGTCACTGTCAGGGCTGGGGCTGGTCCCTAGCATCACATGTGCTCATCCTATGGCCCCCGGGACACACAGTGGGAGCGTAGCAGAAAGACCACCCTACCTCTGTGCCGTGCTTTAGCAAGTTCTCAAAAGACGGCCAGGACTCCTGTCGGAGGATCTGCTTCAGCTTCCGGGGCAGCATCTCCCCTGGGTCCCGGGAGCCCTGAGCAGAGGGGGGCGAAGGCAGGTCAGCAAGGCACCCATGACAGACCACAGGCCGCCTGGAGCCCATCTCCACTGGCCACATGCCCAGGGTGGGCAGCCAGCCAGGCCCCAGGAGGCAAAGGCAAGTACGTGTCTGACAGCCAGAGCTGCCTGTCTCAGGGCTGGAGTAACACTGCCCAGAGCCCACTGTTCACGTCAGCAAGACCCAGTGCAGCCTGAGCAGGCGCAGGGGCCAAAGGCACTGCCTGCTCTGGCTGCTCCATGAGTGACAGGCACCTGTTCGCTGGCCTCTCAGCCTGGCGGTCAGCAGACTGGCTGCACCCTGTTGTTTGTGCTCCCACCTCTCGGGCCCTGGTTCTTGCCTATTCTGGCACATGCTGGGCTCTTGGCACCCGCATCGTGAACATGGACCCTGCACCCGTACCTCCTCCTGGCTCCCATCTCTCCAGTCCTGTGAGTCATTCCAAGACCACTGAGACATTCGCGTGTTTCCTGGGAAGCCTGTGCAGGACTCAGCCCCTCGTGACAAGGCTGACCCTGAGCCGAGGGGCCTGTCTACCTCTACCCCTCCCGGGACTCAGCTCAGGGCCCAGACAGTGAGGGGCAGGTTCGTGTCTGGGACATCTGTGAGGCCATCTCTGCTACCTACACCCTGAGCTCCCCTAGAGAACCCCAGTCACACTCCCAGGCAGCCCTAGCCTTGGGCCCATGCCTGGGACACTCAATTAGTGCTTCTGTACCAAAGAGATCTAAACCTTGGTTTTCACAAAATGAGGAAACAGGAGCGAGAACCTCTAAACAGTAAAGTACCAGCATTAACTATCACGCTAACCAGACGGTGTCTACAACCATCTCTGCCCAGGGATGATCAGTCCACAGGGGGATGGACAAACAGGTGAGTGACCAAATGGACAGGCTGGCAGACAGTTACAAGTCCTGCTGGGCAGCGCTTACCCCCGGCAGAGCCCAGTGCTCAGAGAGTGGGAACTTCACCACCAGCACTTCCAGCATCTTCTTTATGCTTTTCCTGCAGATGGCGCCATCCTGATTCCGCCTCCACCTGGGGAAGGGAGCCGCTCACAGCCCCTCTGCTCAGCACTGGCCGGCCGGGGCACAGCCAGCTCAGCCCGTCTCCTTTCCAAGGACCTAATCTCAAGGTAAGAACTGAGATGACCCCTTGGGAACTGTCCTTCCCACTTCCATGCACTGGAGGCAGAATGAGCAGAGCCCCTGCCTCTTAGGAAACTCTTTTCTACCAAAAGCTGTAAGGAAGTGTGTGCCTTGGACCCAGGTCTCCAGTTCTGCAGCTCTGAAAATGCAGTGTGAGCCCAGTGGGCAAGGTGCCGGAGTAGAGGCCCCCACAGTGCCCTTGGTCGGGCCTGGGCCTACACCTGCCAGAAGGTGGCCTGACCGGGCACAGGTGGACATGGCTGCTGGAGGTTACAGGAGGCCACAGCTCTAGCATTAGTGCTCAGTGGGATTATTGTCATTTTCATTTTCATTTTTCTGGAGGGTACCCAGATACAACAAGCTCCTCTGGAGGGGGGCACAGGCCGGGCATTCTGGGGGTGTCCTCCCTGCCCCACTTCGGGTATGTTCATGCCTGTCCACAGACCCTCCTACGCCCAGACAGATGCCAAGCACCAAGCACCACAGCTGTCGTCCTAGTGCACCAGCAAAGGGGAGTGGCCTGGGAGCCCACACACACTGCCTGTGCCTGGCCCTGTGCTGAGGTGGGTGTTCATGCCTGTCAGGGAGTAGAACTCACCGGGTGACCAGGGGGTGCAGTGCATGGTTGGGTCCAAAGCATCTGAGGCTCCCTCGTCCACGAAGGCCTGTGCGGCCCATGGGGTTCCTGGAGGCAGAAGGTAGGCTCAGCCCATTGCCTGCCATTGGGAGGCTGAGAGGAGCTGGCCAGCACGAGCAGCCAGCACACGTGGGAATGGTGTGGTGTTCTGCCCAACCTTTCCTGGCCTGGGGGTGGGTCCCTTGGTGACCTCCTAGGGGTGAGGCCAAGGTTTTAGGTAGCCTTGGGGTGACTTGGCAGGAGAAGGGGCCTCCTTAGGGGCAGAAGTGCAGTTGCACTGCAGGTGGGGAGGTGTTAACATGGTTGTCTACTCTCCACAGAGTAGGGGACAGGCAATAGCTTGAGATTCCACTCATCTGCCCCCAAAGGCCCTGGGCACAGAGCACTGCCCCTGCCCTGGTGACCTGGTGAGGGGTGGTGTGTTAGTCAGGCCAAACTCCCAGGGGCTACAGACGATGGGTCACCAGGCTTGGACCAGCGTAGGGGTACCAGGACACGCAGACAGCCCAAGCACAGGGAGCTAACTATGGGCAGGAGGAGAGTCCCAAATGCTTTCCAGTCAGCCAGGATGTTTCCCTTCACACCACCTCCTACTTGAAATAGCAAGTCCCAGAACAGCAGGAGGAGAAACTCACCCATACTGCCCTGTGATCAGTGTGGCCTCCACGTCCACCACACCGTCCAGGCCCACCGTGCCTACCCCAGCCCCTGGCCCTTGCTTCCTCCAAATGGGCTCACCTGAAGAGTCCTACCTCCTCCAGCCCCCGTCCCCACACCCCCAGCTAAGGTCCACTCACCCTCGCCTAGCTCGTACCACCCCTCAGCAAGGACAGTCCCTCCCACCAGCATAGGACCTTAGCAGCCTCACCCTGCTGGTCAGGCTGGGGCCCCCTAGTCCCCTTGCTGCTACTCTGCCACCCCCGGACCCCTGCTTGGCCTCCAGCCCCAGGGCAGGGTGCAGCCCCTGCCTGACTGTGCTGTGCTCTCCTGGCCCCAGCTGGAGCCCCCACTTACTTTACCCCTCCCTTGCACCTCACTTTCTGGCCCTCCATCCCCCCGCTCCCCACTGACCCTGGGTGGGGCCCTATAAAGTCTGTGCCCTGGTATTGGAGCATCAGGATACTTCTAGGGTAAGTGGCTGGGCGGTCACCTAAGACAGGTCTGGTGCGAGGTGAACAGCCACATCCTTTACGGAACCTCAGAATGTGACCTTGCAGTGTACTGGTTAAGATGAGGCCCTAGGGTTGGCCATAACCCCATATAATTTATAATCCTCATAAGAAGAAGAGCAGAGACGTGGGCACATGCAGGGAGCAGGCTGGAAGGGAGGCAGAGCCCCAGGTGATGCACCAAGCCAAGGAACACAAAGGGTGCTAGTGACACCAGGGGCTGGACGAGGCAGGAAGGGGCCTCCCCAGAAGCTTCGGAGGGAGCATGGGCTTGATCTCAGACTTCAGGTCTTAAGAGCCATGAGAGGATAAATTTCTGCCACTTTAAGCCCCATGATTTGTGGTACTTTGGTGTGGCAGCCCCAGGAGGGAGGGCTGGCCCCAGGCAGAAGTGGACACACCACCCCTGCAGCAGAAAGGGGTTCTGAGGGGGTGGCCAAGTCAGACAAGCTTGATGGATTCTGCTGGCAAGGCAAGAGGGTGGGGGCTGGGATGACCCCAGGAGAGATGGGGCCACAGAGGACATTGCAATCACTTTCAAGAAGCAGTTTGATGCCAACCACGTGCCAACAAAAATGCAATACCATGAGAAAGCAATAACAAAGAATGCTTGAAAACTGAAAAGAACATCTCTAGATCACCCAATGCTACCACGAGGATTATAATGAAATTTATAAAGTGGAAAATAGGAGCTCTGCTCATTAGAACCTAAGGGGTGCAGCCTACCAGATCTTAACAGAGAAATTATAGATGTAGGTGCACTTATTAAAAAACCAGAAAACATGAGTGCAAATTAGCATGAGCCAACCCCAAAAAAGTAGAAAGGACAAAAATAAAAGCAAAAACGAATGAGACAGAAAAAAATTAAGATAATTAATAAACTGAAAAGCTAGTTCTTTAAAAAGATAATAAAATTAACCTCTGGTAAGAATAATAAAAAAAGAGAGAAAAACATAAGTATTGAAGTTCAAAGGGAGAAATAATTACATTCATATTAAAGAATTTCTAAAATCATAAAAGAACATTACAAACACCTGTAATAAGACATTTGAAAACTTAGATGAAAGTTACAATTACTAAAAGAGGCCTAAGAAGAAACAGAAAAATGTGGTTCCAACAATGATTCAGGAAAATGAAGTAATTAAAAGTCCTCTTATTAAAAGGTGCTAGAGCTGACTATTATTAAACTTCTAAGGAACAGGTAACCATCTCTACCTCACTCACCCACCCAGCTCATTCCATGAGAACCAGAATAAGATAGCATACATAAACATAAATTATAGGAAAATTCTTCTTTTGAATATAGATTAAAAAAAAAAAATTCTCCATATGAAATGTAACAACAGAAGAGTTTATCCCAGGAATGCAAGGATGGCTGAACACTGAGGAAGCTATAAAAATAGTTCATACGCTAATTGGCTAAAAGGCAAATGTATCTTATAATTATCTCAACTGATGACAGAGAAGCCATTTGATAATATTCAACAAGATGAAAACTCTGAACAAACTGGGATTAGAGGGAAACATTCCTAATCTGATAAAAAGTATGTATAAAATTTCTTCAGTAAATACAATACTTAGTAGTGAAATGTTGAAAGCATCGCCATTGCATCAGAATGAGACAAGGAAGCCCAGTAATGCCCCCAACATTCCACATTACACTGGAGAGTTCTCCAACACAATAAGGCAACAAAAAGGAAGGAGGCACACTGTAAGGAGAAAGATAACACCGTTATTTGCAGAACATATTATCATTTAAATAGAAAATCCAAGAAAATCTATGAATTTATGTAACTAAAAAGAAAGTTTAGCAAAGTTGCTGGACACAAAGTTGGCATACATACCTCCTATATATTTACAAAAAACAATGGGAAAATATAATGGAAAATCCAACATTCCTAAAAATAATAAAATTATCGCATATATAGGAATAAACCTTTTTTTTTTTTCTTTTGAGACAGAGTCTCACTCTGTTGCTCTGGCTGGAATGCCATGACTTCATCATAGTTCACTGAAGCCTTGAACTCCTGGGCACAAGGGATCCTCCTGGCTCAGCCTCCCAAGTAGCTGGGACTGCAGGTGCCTGCCACCACACCTGCCTAATTTTTAAATGTTTTGTAGATATGGGATCTTAATGTTTCCCAGGCTGGTCTTGAGCTCCTGGCCTTAAGCAATCCTCCTATCTTGGCTTCCCAGAGTGCTAGGATAATAGGCCTGAGCCACCTTGCCCAGCCAGAATAAGTAATTTTTTAAAAGTGTAAGTTCTTTATAAGAAAATTATAAAACGAAGACATAAATAAATGTTGGCAAACATAGTCATAGGATATTCCTTATTGTAAAAGTGTCAGATCCCAAATTTGTTCTATAATTTCAATACAGTTCCTATCAATATCACACTAGGAATTGTCAGGTACTCGACCCACTGAGTTTTAAACTCACAGAAGGCTCAAGACCGGGGCATGAAGGTGTGCCCACACCAGGCTAAGGACATACTGCAAAGTTGGGGCAAACAGTGTACAGAAGTGAGTGGGACACAATTCAGCATTCTGTGACCCAGACAGAGGCCAGCAGAGTCAGGGCCTCAACAGAGGAGGAGCCAGACCTCAGGGAGGAGCCAGATCTCAAGGGAGGAGCCACGCCTCAGGGGAGGACCCAGATCTCAGGGGAGGAGCCATATTTCAGGGAGAAGCCACACCTCAGGGGAGGAGCCAGACCTCAGGGGAGGAGCCAGACCTCAGTGAAGAACCAGACCCCAGAGGAGGAGCCAGACCTCAGGGAGGAGCCAGACCTCAGAGAGGAGCCAGACCTCAGTGAAGAACCAGACCTCAGGGGAGAAGCCAGACCTCAGTAAAGAACCAGACCTCAGGGGAGAAGCCAGACCTCAGTGAAGAACCAGACCTCAGGGGAGGAGCCAGACCTCAGAGAGGAGCCAGACCTCAGAGAGGAGCCAGACCTCAGGGGAGGAGCCAGACCTCAGTGAAGACCCACACCTCAGGGAGGAGCCAGACCTCAGGGGAAGACCCACACCTCAGGGAGGAGCCAGACCTCAGGGGAGGAGCCAGATCTCAGGGGAAGATCCACACCTCAGGGAGGAGCCAGACCTCAGTGAAGATCCACACCTCAGGGAGGAGCCAGACCTCAGTGAAGATTCACACCTCAGGGAGGAGCCAGACCTCAGTGAAGATCCACACCTCAGGGAGGAGCCAGACCTCAGTGAAGATCCACATCTCAGGGAGGAGCCAGACCTCAGTGAAGAGCCAGACCTCAGGGGAGGAGCCAGACCTCAGGGAGGAGCCAGGTCTCAGGAAGGAGCCACACCTCAGGGGAGGAGCCAGACCTCAGGGAAGACCCACACCTCAGGGAGGAGCCAGTCCTCAGTTAAGAGCCAGACCTCAGGGGAGGAGCCAGACCTCAGTGAAGACCGACACCTCAGGGAGGAGTCAGACCTCAGGGGAGGAGTCAGATCTCAGGGGAAGATCCACACCTCAGGGAGGAGCCAGACCTCAGGGGAGGAGCCAGTCCTCAGTGAAGAGCCAGAACTCAGGGGAGGAGCCAGACCTCAGTTAAGAGCCAGACCTCAGGGGAGGAGCCAGACCTCAGGGGAGGAGCCAAATCTCAGGGGAGGACCCACACCTCAGGGAGGAGCCAGACCTCAGGGGAGGAGCCACTCCTCAGTGAAGAGCCAGACCTCAGTGGAGGAGCCAGGTCTCAGGGAGTAGCCACACCTCACAGGGAGATGGTGTGAGGACAGCTCACTCTCCACAAAATAAAACCATACCCCCCATCCCTTATGCAAACAGCCTCCAACTGCATTAAAGACTCAAATTAAAAAAATCTAATTTTAAAATTTGTTAGAAGAAAATAGGCATGTTTGATTTCATGGAATGTATACCTTAGAAAGTACAACAAAAGTGTAATTCATAAGTGCACCATGTCAGGATGGGGCTTATGTCAAAATTATTTTTTGTTCTGTTAAAGCTGTGTGGCCACTGAATCCTGCCAATTCCTTCCTGATCACTTGCAGGTTGTGTAGGACATTGGTGAAAACAGGTGCGTGTGCTCTGCCACGGCCATGCCAGGCACCCACCTGCTCTCTCCTCCTCACTTTCCCTCCCTGAGTGCCCGGCCCTGCCACGTACCCGGTCATCACAGGGGACGCTGGGACTGAAGCTCATTGTCTCTCTTCTCAGGCCCCTCCTGTCTCCCAGCATCCCCTCACAGGACCTCCAGGTCCAGGTAGAATAACACACACCCTGTTCTAGAACATTCCACAAGAGGATTGCCACCACCGCCTCCCTCTCCCTTCAGACCCGCAGCTCTCCCTGATCCACAAGGCTCTTGCCACCCACATCCCAGCAACCCATCCCTTTGCCAGTCCTCCCCACACACCTTCATCAACCCCAGGACAGAACACAGACCCCCCTTCTGTCACCCAGCACCTTTGTGTGGGGTCTCCTCGCCTGCACCATGGGGCAAAGTGCCCCTCCTACAGGGGACACAGCACAGGGAAGGGTCACCAGCTGTGCCCACCCCTCCCCTGCCGGCTGCCCTCTGCCCACACAGAGCAGAGTGTGTCTCATCACCCACTCTCACTGGACACTGCCCTCCAAGCCCCAAAAGGTGCACCAGGGGCCGAGGGACAGGCACACCCGGGGCCCAGCGGGGCGAGTCTGCAGGTTCTTTCTTCTCCCCTTTTGTTGTTTGCTTGTTTTTATCAGGAACTGCCTCCTTTGGTGAGAGAGGAAAGCTTCCCCCCAAACAAACCCCACAGGCAGGTGACAGGCAGCCCAGTGGGCCTGGCAGGCCACACTTACAGGGGGAGCCCACCCTGAACCGTGTAGGGCCCGTGGAAGCTCCGGCGGTCTGTCTGTCCGTCTATTGTGTTGAAGCTGATCTTGGACAGTGGTTCCGGGGCCCTGGGAGCAAGTGGAGAAGACCTGAGGGCACGTAGGGAGAGCAGAGGGGCAGGGGACATGGCCCACGGTGGCCTTCCCAATGGCCCAGAGGAGTGACCACACAGATGGGGCCTCGCCCATGGACTGTGGGTCCACCTCCTTGGGACCCCTGAGGGCTTTCCTTCCCACTGGGCTTCCCAGGACTCCTCTGAGGGGGCTCTTGGTGACCCCCAGGAAGAACCTTGGCTTGGGCAGGGCTCAGGGCTGAGGGGGTCCCACTCACTCTCCCACGGGGTCCGTGGCAGCCGCATCCTTCCTCTCAGCAGAGTAAAAGGGGGGGTCGTAGATCAGAAACTCCATCTGCAGCAAAATAGAAGTCTTAGATTTTCATTCTCTGAAGCAAAGCCAGTCCCAGGTACCAGGAGGGGTCAGAGGTAGCTCACAGCTGAGGCCTGGCCCAGCCTGGACAGAAACCGACCCCACAGTGCAGGTGCATGGCTGAGGGGACCGTCCAGGGGCAATGGCCAGGACTGGGGCCTTGGGTTTTCCTAGGATGGCCAGGGCCTGGGCCCCAGAGGGAAGGGTCCACATGGTGCAGGCTGGGGATAGCAGAAGCAGCAGCCTAGAATGGTCCAGAAGGGCCTCCCCAGTGCCACAACCCACCCTGTGTCTCCATCTTTCTTCATGCACAAAGGGGCAGGGGCGATTCTCTGGGTGCAGGGGAGTCTAGGCCAGAGGAGAAGTGGGGTGGCATGAGGGTAATGAGGGGGTGATAATGATGTGGGATTCAGGAGCAGCTCCAGGTGCCAGCTCTGTCCACCAGGCCCCTCCCCAGCTGTGTGGCTCATGGGACTTGACCTCTATGTGCCTGTTTCCTCTTTTCTAATCTATTAACTGAGAATGGGGGTCGGGGATGGCATGGGCATGCTGGGAGGATGGCACGGGGGCCCTAGATACTAGACCCCGCGTGGCCTCAGTCCCTGCCAGCCCATGCCTGCCCACCCCCCGGTGCCTCACCTCCCAGGGCACCTTCTCGTTGGGCACGGGAAAGCGGGTGACTGGGCGGCTGGGGTAGAGGAGGTGTCGTGCATCTACATGGTAGCCATCACCTGGCTCCTCTGCCTTCTTCCTGCCACCTGGCTCCAGGTCCTGCTCCTCGGTGGTCTTCTGGGTGACTGGGAATGGTCAGGACGTGACACAGAGTCAAGCCTGGCCCCGGCACCTGGCCTACAGGACAGGGGCCTCCTCGGTGGTCCTTCCCAAACATCTGGCTGCCTCTGCTTCTCTGAGCCCACAGAGTGGGTGCCAGCCTCAAATAGGCACCCCTCCCAGGGACACTGGCCCTCGGAGAACAACCATAGGGGGTCAGGAAGTGACCCCTGCACCTGCCTCTCTGTGCAGCAGCCAGAATCACAGCAATGAGCTGACCTCACAGGCCAGAAGCCTATCCAGTTAACGGGGAGGCCAGTGATGGCGGAGGAAGATTACTCGTGCCCAATTTAGGAAAGCAGACTTTGCTTTCATCGTTCTGGACACATGACTGGCACAGATGTATAGTATCACCTGAATCTGTTCCCCTCTGTCCTGCCTTTGCAGCGTGATGTGTGACAGGGGCTCAGGGGACAGTAGGCCAGGCCTTCCCTGGAGGCCAAAGAACCTGGTGAGTCAGGAGTCATCAGAGCCTTGGGGCCTGTGTCAGTCGACGAGCTGAGTCTGAGAGGATGCTAGGCCTGCAGGGCTCGGGAGCTGCCTGCAGCTGGCCTGCCTGAAGGTGTCTCCTCTTGCTGACCCCCAAGCAGAAAGGAACACAGGCCAGTGCAGGCCACCTGGTGGCATGGCCAGCCACTCACCCAGAGTGGGGACACCAGCTTCTGAGCCAAAGCCACTGTCCCTCAGGGTCCTCACAATCCAGTGCAGGGCTCTGGCCGTCTGGGCCACCTGGAAGGCACATTGCAGGAAGCACTGAGTGAGTACCTGCTGCCCTCACTTGCGGCTTGCATCTCTCTGCCCTCTGACAGTAAGGTTGGCAGCCTGGCTCACAGGCACCCTGGCCCCCAGGGGACCCCAGCACCCAGCAGGAAGCCCACCCTTCCCCTCAGCAGCCTATGCCAGGCAGCCACCAAACTGGCTGACAGGGGAGCTGGCTGACAAGTGACACAATGGCCATCGGGACTGGACACGCCAGAGACAAAGCAACCAGTGTGAAGCCCCCAGCAAGACAAGTCTGAACTACGGGGAAAGGGTGATGGCCATTAAAGGAAGAGGTCTCTCGGTGCTCTCTGAGCTGGGTGTGCTCAGCCACAGGGCCCGTGGGGAGGTTGTGATTAATGTGGCCCAGGAAACACATGGCCCTCCTACACCTGCACCAGGGTGTCAGTGAGGCAGGGACCACAGGGCACAGTGGCCCGGGCAGGCCCAGGGAGCAGCAGACAGGAACACCCCAGCACAGGGCCCAGCTGCACCCCACATAGTCAGAGCTTGGGAAACAGCCAGGGAGCCTCTGCCCTGGGTGGGGATGGAGGCAGAGGCTGAAGGACGCTCAGAGGCAGAGGGTTTTCTCTGCCCGCCACAGAAGGACAAGAACACAGCCTGGGACACTCCTAACATCAGTCCTTGGACCAGGCTGCTGTGTGGCCATATTCCAGGCCACGGCAATCAAGGCTCTGCTACCCCGGCCCCCTACCCTGCCCCTCAGTGCCTATGAGTGTCACCCATCACCAGGGATGCCTGACACTTGTGGCCATCGTGACTCTGGCCTGGCTCCCTCTTACCCACCCTCCGCCCTCCCATCTTCCCTCCCGGTGCCCTCCACACCCACATCCTTCCTTGGAACTTGCCTTACTTGGAAATAAGGTCTCTGTGGATATAACTGGTCAAGATGATGGCATACTATTGGTGGGCCCTATGCCAGTGACCAGTGTCCCCTAAGGAGAGGAGAGGACACCCAGAAGTGCACACAGGGAGGACAGCTGTGTGGCAGCATCTGGGGCCACCAGAAGGGAGTGTGGCCCCACCCACACCTTGATTTTAGACTTCTGGCCCTGGAACTATGGGAATGAATTCCTGTCCCTTAAGCCTCCACTGTGTGGTCATTTGATAGGACAACCCCAGGACACTGTCACTTGCCCAGCAGGGCCAGGCTGAGGGCCAGTTCTGGTTCCTCACCCCGAGGGTCCCTACTCCTCATTAAGGGCGCTGGCCAGCCTCCCCCACATAGCTGCTGTGAATGATAGGTTCCCTTGTCTGCACCTGAACACAGGAAGTCCAGAGGCCTTCCTCCTTAACCCCCCGCCCCCACCTGGTACAGGCTGAGGTCGCCAGCCTCTGGCCGGGCAGGGAGGAGCAGCAGATTCCTGGAGCAGGTCTGTGTGGCCTCAAGATGCCAGCAGACAGCAGACTGCACATGCCTTTGGGTGGAGTTTTCTGGAGGACGGGGAGGGCACCTCTTCCAGGTGAGAACATTTCCCCACATTCCGACATCCTCCTCTCTGTCATTCCCAGAGCGCTCCTGCTCGATGCTGCCACCCCACGGAGGGATGCTGCAGGCCGCACCATGTCCCAGGGACAGGGTCCGGACCTCACACCCACCTGCTCCTCCAGGGAGGCTAGTCTTTGCTCCACAGAGCCCGACCTCTTCAGACGGTCCATGTCCAGCAGGTCCACCATGGTGTCCACCCTGGAAGAGGACACAGTGAGCCCAACATAGGCCAGGCCTGGGGGCCAGGATATGAAGGGCTTCTCTGGATCCCTGTGACTCAGTCACTGTGAGGTGTAAGAACTGTCTAGATCTGCAGCCAGAGCTTGTCGGAGACCTCAGCCCACGGCACTGGTGGGCAGGGCAGGAGCTGAGTTGGCTCCACTCAGACATGGCCTTGTGAGTTCACAGTCATGGCAGGCACAGACCCTCGAGGGGAGGGTGACCAGGCTGGGAGCCTCGGCAAGATTCTATTGATGTACACAGACTTTTGTCAAAGACCCAACTGTACCAGATTCTGGCCAGTGCAAGCAGTGTCTCTGCTCACCAGAGACATTCCCTCTGAAGCATGTTCTGTCAGGCTTATCTTGGGAAATTTATATTTTAACTGAGCTTTTTCAACCTCAGGATGTAATGGGAGGAGCCTGACTTCCTTTGAGTCCCTCAGCTGGGAGTCAGGCATCAGACTAACTCCGAGTCACCGCAGCCACCAGAGCCAGGGCTGAGGCTGGACCTGTATCCAGGGGCCGAGCTCCTTAGGCAGACACCATAGCATCACCCTCAGGCACTCAGGCCAAACTGCAATGGTTATAGCAGTGGACACCGAGTTGTCCGACTTTCTGCCTTTCCTGGGCCTCCAGTTCCTCCTCACTGGTAACTCTTGCTCCATAGGAGGACCAGGTGAGATGGCCAGGGCAGCCTAGCCCACAAGGACTCCTGACACGCTGTGGCCACTGATGTCCAGCCCTAACTGTAATGACTGTCACTGCTGCTGCAGTCTTTAGCTTCAGGGCCTGTGTAGAGCGTCCTGCCTTCCAGACACACTCCTGACCACCCTCCTCCCATGCCAGGGCCCTGGGCACAGCCAATGCTCAAGGGTCAAATGCTTCCAGACAAGGTCATCAGTCAAAGCCATCACTGGCCACAGCACATAAGGAATGGTGCTCGGAGCCCTGCATGGACCCCACACACGTCCTCTTTAACTAGATCAGGGGGGTCCAACATGCCGTTCTCAGGCATGCATTTTGTGAGGACTTTTTTTGCTTATCTGTGGTGTTGAATATTATGAAAATATGCACAGGACTTTTTGCGTTTTTTTGTTAATCCGCTTTTGTTAGTCTTTGTGTATTTACTGTGTGCCCCAAGACAACTCTTCTTTTAATGTGTGGCAGAGAAGTCAAAAAGTTGGGCATCCCTGAACTAGACCACCAGAGCAGGCTGGTGCTGAGCAGGCCTGGAGACCCCTGCCCAGCCTCTCGCAATCCTGCTGGACCAGGGGCCAGCTGCAGCTCTGGGGTCACACAGGATCGGCTCAGCACCTGCTAGCACTGAGCCTGCTCTAGTTCCCGGATACTGTGGGGACAGGAGGGACTTTGTCCTTGTTGACATGGACCTTATTATCTCCATTAAGGGGACAGGGAGACATTGACCTAACCCACCAGCTCATCCACTTACAAACCCACCAACCCACAAACCAACATTCAGTATTTTAAAAAGACAGAACGGGAACAAAGTGGGTGGAGGGCAGGGTAGGTCCTCCAGAGAAGTGACGCAGCAACTCCTGCCTTTCTCTGGGAGAAGACTCTCCCAAGCACAGGACATGCCAAGGACTCAACTGGAAGTCACTGTGCCAAGACTCAAGCAGATGGGTCATCTAGCATGGAGGCTAGAAGGGATGCTGACCATCAGGGGTCACTGAGGGACTCACCATTGTCACCATCGTCACCACCAGTGTCATCACTAACCATCATCACCACCACCATCACCACCATTAATACCATCACCTGTGGTTCACCATCACACCATCACCACCATTCACAATGGTTACCACTGTCACCATCACCGTCATCATTACTCATGTTGCTAAAAGCAACATCTGCACCAGCTCTGTGGCGGGGCACTGGTTACGGTTCAAGCTCAGTATGTGCTCAGTGCTTTACAGGCATGATCCCACTGTGTTCCAGAAACAACTGCCGGCAATGATGCTATTATCATGGTCTCCACGTTATGGAGGCGGTCAGGGAGGCACAGACAAAGGTTCATTCATAGCTCTAAGGAGGGGCCGCTTAGCCTGGTCTACTCAGAGCCCACGTTCTTGGCCTCCTCTGCAGCTCCAAGATGCCCCACTCCATGGCTGGCAGGCACCTCCACTGCCATAACCAGATGGCACCATGTCCCCTCCTCCCGCTCCTCCCCTCATGCAGTGAGAAGCCTGGGGCCAGGCAGGGGCAGAGCCTGGACACAGCAGGACATGGGGCCAGGCTCTCCCAGCTGTCTGTTGCTGGCAGTCAGGCCCTGCTGGAACCCATTAATGCTGAGGGGAGGAAGCAGAAAGATCTTTCCCCAACACTGACTCCATAGGTGGGAGGAGTGGAGAGGGGGCAGTGCTGACCAGCCCTGCTGCTGAGGCTCAGAGGCTGCCCAAGGCCATGCACCAACAAGCTCAGGGGGTGGACCATCCCCACTTGAGAACTCCCAGCAGACAGCTTTCCAGGCCTCTGGTTGACCTTCTATGGCCCATCCTGCCCTCCTCCAGCCCATGAGGCTTCCCCTCCAGGCCTCCCTCAGCCCTAGAGGGCTATGGGCACAGGCCTGGCTGTCTGTGGAGGTGCCAGGGCCACAGACTGCAGTCTCCCTCCTGGGGTGGTGTGTTGGCTCCTGAGGTGGGGTGCATGCTGCGCTCACCACAGCATTGTCGGGGCTGGGGGGCTACCCGGGACCCTCCCAGGACTGCCCAGGCCTCCGTACTTGCTGCCGATGTCCTCAATCTTCTGCTCTGGGCTCTGCCTCTGCTGGTACTGCTGATGCTGCAGGTAGTTCTCCTTCAGGTAGATCTCCCAGGACAGCAGGGCCGCCTCCTCGTTCTTCTCCAGCTTGTTCTCTGTTGGCAGGGACACACAGAGGGGACCTGAAATCCTCTCCAGGGGAAACCTGAGCTCCTGACCATCCTGGGGCCCAAAAGAGGGGTCCGGGGCTGGGCAATGGGAGCAGCCACCCCACACCTGCCCAGGGTCCTGGGCTCTGTCCCTGGCACTTGCTTTGGGCGAGGGGAGACCAGTGGCTTGAGCGACCTGTATGCCCGCTGAGCTGCCAGGGTTCTAGAAGGAGCTGCCCCCCACTCCTCTGTCTGTCCCCCAAGACTGCCGGGAGCCCTCAGAGGGGCGGCGCACTGAGTTGCTTGTGCCGCTTGGCGGGGATCTTCAGCACCACCCTCCGGACAAAGAGCTGCAGGTGGCTGAGCAGGATGAAGGGCGGCGGTGCAGGGGGACGCCCATGGTACTCCTCGATCAGGTCATGGCGCTGGAACTTCCAGATCTGGTCCGTGTGCTCCTGCACCTGCTGGAAGGTGTAGCTGTGGGGAGAGGCGGGCGCCCGGTCAGTGCTGGCAGGAAAGACCCCGCCTCATACTGTGTATGCAGACAGCGGGCCTGGCATGCAACAGGGGCGGAAAACAGCCCCTGGGACCTGGGCTGCCCGGGAGCCACGGAGAGAAAAGAGAGAAAGCGCGTGGATTTCAGATTTTATACGCCTGGCTAACCAAGGACACCTGGGGGCAGTTTGTCGGGAGACAGAAATTATAATTGAACGCTAAGAGGAGTTTGTCCATGATTCAGGTGAGCACGGGGGACAGTGTCTCCCAGGGGCTGGTGAGGAGGGTGACGGGAGGAGAAGCGCAGAGGCCTCCTCTGGGGGGAGCCTGAGAGCGGCAGGAGGTCCTGCCCTCTGGCCCCTTGGCCTCTAGGTGGCCGTTCCAGCACACGCTCAGGCTCTCTGCAAGTCCAGAATGCAGGTGAGCCCCAAACTCCTTCCCAAACCAGGAAGGAAAGGACTTTAAAAGGGTCACGGGTACCACAGGGCTGTCTTCAGGGGTCTAGGGGGCTTTCTGGATCACAGGGGTGGCCTGGGGACATAGCGTTCCATGGGCTGAGACATCCCCGCAGCCCTGGCATGGAGCCCCTGGAAGCAGCCACTGGGACCAGCCCCCTGACACCAGGCTTGTTGTCCTGCAGCAGCCTCCTGTGCCCCAGGCCCTTGGCAGCTGCCTTGTTGTGAGGTCCTTGGCATCTTCTCTGTTCCAAGTTTGAAGCTTGCAGGAGCACCACGGGGCGCCCCAAAGCCCAGGGCCCACAAAGCCCAGGGCCCACTGGCTGATTCAGCAATTTTGTGACAGTGTCACAATACCAGAGGGATAGTCCCAAGGCCCAAGATGACGGCCAGCTGGAGGGATCACAAACAAAAATGGCAAATATGCTAAAGTTTCTATAAGAAGATTATTTCAAAACACCAAGGATTTAAGAAAAACCCTAGAAATTTCCAGGGAGAAGAAACAGCTGCTCTGTCCCTTTCCTATCACTGTTCTAGCAAACTACCATAAACCTAGTGCTTAAATAATCAGGTGTATTCCTCAGTAGTCCGAGATCGGCAGTCCCACTGGGCTAACCCGTGCATGGGCAGGGCTGTGGCGGCTGGAGCCCTGAGGCAGTGTGCAGCTCTTGTTGTGCTGCCTTCTGGAGGCTGCCCGTGTCCCCGGCCTCCTGGCCTCACTTCACTCTGACCTCCCCTTCCGCCATCGCATTCCTGCTCTGATTCTGAGTCTCTCCTCCTTCTTAAACGGTCCCAGACAATCCAGGATAGTCATCATTTCAAGATCCTTAACCCATCTGTGAAGTCCCTTTAGCCACGTAGGGCGCCACACCCACAGTTCTGAGGGTTAGAACGTGGACATGCTGGGGGGCCACCATTCAGACTGCCACAGATGCGCGTACACAGGGGTGCAGCATGTGGCTCTGCTGGCCCTGTGGTGCCACTCACAGACTCTGGACAGTGAGTCAGGAGGCAGTGCACACTCAGGACAAACCCCACAAAACAATACGCATGAAGATGTGCATGTGAACAAGCCCCTTGCTGCATAGGGGACCAGACAGAGCTGTCCCCAGATGGGTTGGAACTCAGGAAACAAGTGCGAGAGCTGGACAGCACCTCTGTGGGTGCACAGCCACGCAGCAGCAGGAGCACGTCCCAGGGGCACAGGCCGAGCCCTGAGCAGCACACAGAGAAGGTCGTGTTAGCACAGGTCACACTCAGCAGGCTTCCCAGAGGCAGCAGGGTGGTCTCCTGATGGAAGTGCAGACTTTACCTCCTGTGCCTGGGGTAGACTCTGACCATGAGTCAGTCCCTCGAACACCTTGCCTTAGTCACGGTTTTGGCTTATCAAAGCTGGTTCCTTCTCAGCTAGAAGGGACCACGACTCTCTCAGAATGGAAGTCACCACTACAAATCCAAGGTGAAGGTTCTTGTCGAATGCCAGGGAGGGGAAAATAGGAGCTCTGTAAATGGTGTCCTGAGGTTTGGAGCCAGACGCTTCCTTAGCTGCCTCCTCTCCAGTCACAGGAGGGCAGGCGGTCTTGCCCTGCTGCACAACCTATGCCTGCAAAGCACCCAGGAAGGAAAAAAGGGTCCTCAAGCCTGAGATGTGGCTGGTAGCTTAGTGAGATGCTTGTAAGTGCCTAGAGAAGGGCACCCACCTAAACCAGAGGACTGTAAGAGGCACTGGCCAAAATGGAGATCTTTTTAAATGCCGGAAACAATTTTTGTGCACACACAGTTGGAAAAAGCTGGTTTTAAAACTAGACACATTAAAAGGGAGACTTACTTCCGATAGCACCTAGAAGCTTCTAAGAAAAATTCTGAAAGAACAGCCTTCATTCAAGGGTAAACAAAGGATGTTTAAAACTATTCTAAATTGAAAAAGGCCTCAGAAGCCTCCCTTTCTCCTCCACCTGCTCAGTTCACCACTGGCCTGAACTCGGCTCCACCTGCTTATTTCCCCCACACACATCTCTTTGGCAGAGAATTTTGGAATTTCACAATGTATACATTTCTTTCCCTCAAAAGGGGGAAATGTAAGGCAGCACCTGTGGCTCAAAGGAGTAGGGCGCTGGCCCCATATGCTGGAGGTGGCGGGTTCAAACCCAGCCCCGGCAAAAAAAAGGTGGGGGGAGGGGGAGAAATGTATGTAAATTTGTAATAAAAGGAACAAAAGGAACAAGTACAAAATGAAAACGAAACTACCAACATAAAAAATTCAGATCCAACAAATTTTTTCTAAACAAAATTAATTTAATATAAAACAAAATAGGATTCTCCAACTTTAAGGTCCACCAGGTTTCCTGGACTCCAGCCAACTACGTATTACGACCCTTTCTTGCACATGTTTTAAGCTGATGGACAAACTATATATATATATAAACAGACCTCAAATACACATTATTTGAAAACCCTACAACTACAGAATTGACATGTACTCTTCTAAGTTTTCCGGCTATTTCTCTATTTTTTTTTTTCCTGCCTACTTTACATCTGTTGACTTTTCTACTGGCATTAAAATAAAGCTCACTGGTTCCAGTGTTTCTAATTCTAAGCTATTTGGAGATTTTGTTTCTCTTGTACAATTCAGCCATTCTAGCTAAAATATGAACATTAAAGACTTGGCTCTAAACTAATTTACAACCGAAGAAAAAGCAAGAGAGATTTTCAAATTAAACTGCCACGAAAACTACTTCTTACAAGATTTTGGCCCTTGGCCTTCAACAGATTACCCACTGGGACAAAGGAAGTTTACCCAAGTGAACAGGTCCCAATTTTATCAAAGATATTTTGGACCCAACTGTGTTTTATAAGGCAGTGAGTTTGTATTACTATTTTATGACTAAAATTCTAAAATAAAAGCAGAAAAAATCTTTATAGATATACAAAAGGTGCCCTAAAAATATATATACATTTTAAGAAAGTAAAAAACTGTATTAAATGTGTAATACTCAATATATACTAATAACCAAAGATTAATACAAGTCATGTTGAGCACCTCTTATAATTGCAGAAGTCAAATGTGACTCAAGTATTATAAATTTAATATAGTTTTTTCCTTTCTTAAAATAAATATAAACTTTTTGGCACTCTGTAAGTTTGTGGGTTTAAGTACGTTTATGTATATATATTATATTATATATTGTGTTTATATTATAAAAAAATGGATGTATAATAAACATTTAAAAATTAATAAGACCAAATATTTTCAAAGTTTACATGAGTTAAGTAAAACTTTGATAAATAAACTGGTTTAATAATTATTCATAAAATAAAAATGTAAATGTATTCAAAATTGTCAAATTACATTGTTGCCTGGTTTACTGGTCAGGCAAGTTTAAATCTGTCTCTGACAAGTATTTTAAGATGTCAAGGATTGATGTAAAGATTATAAAACTATAAACCTAGCTAAAACCAAAATAATCTTTGTGTAACATTTTATAAATAAGTCTAATTGAATAGTTAAGTTTAACATAAGAGCTAAATCTTCTAAGTTGTTGGAATACCAATATATGAAACTGTAAGTTTCTTACTTAAACACCTGCTATTCATAGGCTATAAAAACACTTAACAATGATAACTAACTTCATCTAATATCTCAGTTTACATAAATAATCTAGATAAGTGATTCAAAATAAATATATGAGATAAACATTTATAAATAAAATTTTCATATATTCAAAATCTATTTTTATGATTTAAAATATTAATATTTCATTAAATGTAATAACAAATACTCATAAACCTCTGGGTCATTTCCAATTAAAAAATTGTAAGAAAACATGTTTCTAAAAATTACTGAATGCTTATCATCTATAAAATACTAATATGTGAAAAGCAATTTAAAATCTCACTACCTGGATTTTTACTAAAATTTAAAGTTACTAAAATTTTAAATTAATTTTAATTTAAATTAAAATTTTTAATTAATATGTAATTGTGTAAGTTATAAAAAAATTATAGAAAGACATAAAAATATATTCTTTATTGAGAAAAAATTTTTTATCTAATTCAGAGATTAAAGATTATTCCAAAATATAGACTTAAAATATGAGATATAGGCCAGGCACAGTGGCTCATGCCTGTAATCCTAGCACTCTGGGAGGCTGAGGCAGGTAGATTGCTTGAGCTCATGAGTTCAAGATCAGCCTGAGCCAGAGGGAGACTTTGTCTCTAAAAATAAAAAATAGCTGGGCATTGTGGTGGGCACCTATAGTACCAGCTACTTGGGAAGCTGAGGCAAGAGAATTGTTTAAGCCTAAGAGTTTGAGGTTGCTGTGAGCTGTGATGCCACAGAACTCTACTAATGGCAACAAAATGAGACTCTGTCTCAAAAAAACCCAAAACCAAAACAAAAAGTATAAGACATATATAGATAGATAGATAGATAGATATCTTGCACATATAAAATAAAATGTAAAAGCTAAGATTTAAAATAGGAGAAAAGACATGAAAAAGTTATAGATTTAAACATATTAATATATATTTTAGTAAACAATGTTAAAAAATTTTTTATATTTAAAAATCTCACAAATTTATATTTCAAAGTAAAATGATTATTTAAAATTGAAAAAATATAGGATAAGGCCAGGCATGGTGGCTCATGCCTATAATCCTAGCACTCTGGGAGGCTGAGGCAGGAGGACTGCATGAGCTCAGGAGTTCAAGACCAGCCTGAGCTAGAATGAGACCTTGTCCCTACTAAAAATAGAAAAAATAGCCAGGCACAGTGGTTTATACCTATAGTCCCACCTACTCAGGAAGCTGAGGCGGGAGGACTGTTCAAGCCCAAGAGTTTGAAGTTGCTGTGAGCTATGAAGACACCAAGGCAACAGAGACTCCATCTCTCTCTCTCTATATATATAATGTATATATAATATATATTATGTATATATGTATATATATATATATATATTATGGATATATATAGGATAAAGGAAAAAAATGCCCAAGCATGTTGTAAATGGTCTGTTTAATTTGCAATAAAGTTCATAAAAATCTTATTTTAAAAAATGTATGTATAATTGACTATCAATAAATTATTTCTTTCCAAAACTTGAGCTTTGATATTAAAAATACATATACAAAACTAAAAAAATTAGTTCCCTAGGTTAGAACAAGAAGGTTTTCTTAAAATATTGAGTGTGCGGATTTCACAGGAGGTTAATGAGATGCCTCCAGACACCAGCACTGTCCACTCTGTCCATGGAGTCCTGGGAGGACAGGAGGGCTGGCATGACCCAGTGGCCTGCCAGCCCATACACCAGCCAGCCCACGCCCTGGGGACTCACTTGAACATGGCGATGAGGAGGTTGAGCAGCAGGATGTTGGTGAAGAGCAGGTAGAGGCAAAGCAGGAGGACTGTCAGCCACTCGGGGAAGGCGGGCTGGCGCTGTGTCTCGTCGCTCTCGGGGCACTTGGGCTTGTAGGGGTCTGTGCCGTTGGGGCTGCAGTGGTCTGGGTTGAAGTTCACACCTGTCATCAGGAACGGGGTGGGTGGGGGTAAGCCAAGAAAGCAACACAGAGTCACGAGAGCACCTGGAAGGGACTCCTAGGGGCTCGGGTCACTGCAAGGATCCCCTGAGGACTGGATGCCTGCTCCTCTGGGTGACCTCAGCTGTCAGCTGTGGACCCAGACAAAATCGAGAAAGAGGCATTGGCTACAGCCAAGCTTGCTGTGCAGCAGGGGCTCCAACCGCCAACGGGGGTCCAGCAGGCAGAGCAGTGCTGCAGGCTGGCATGGCCCACCAGCACCCAGCCACCTACCCCTGTGCAGATTGGCATGGCCCCCCAGCACCACACCCAGCCACCTACCCCTGCACAGGCTGGCATGGCCCCCCACATTCAGCCACCTACCCCGGTACAGGCTGGCATGTTCCCCCCTAGGACACAGCCACCCCACCAGCACACAGGACCCCAGCCAGCGCCAGCAGCAGGTGGGGCTAGAGCTGCCATTACCAGTAGACACAGATCCCAACCCTGAGGAGCTCAATTTTGGGGGAAAGAACTTCAATGGAAAAACAAAAATTAACAAGTATCACAAAGAGAAGGCAAGCATGGAACAGGAAAAATGCTAGAGGGGTGATATGTTGATGAGTGAAACGGGTGAGTATGAAACAAAATGTCATCCTGCATTTGTAGAAAAGTAAATAATATAACATAACAAACATATCATCACTTTTCCCTTTAAAAATCTCTAAGGAAACATATCAAGTTGTTAACAGCAGTGTCTGGAAAGTGGGATTATGGATAACATTTCTCTTTATCTTACCTTGAATTTAAAATTTTTCAACAACAAGCATGCACTATCAAACACACACACACATATATATGTATTATTTATTGTATATATAAATATGTATGTATTTATACATACATATATATGTACATATATATATGTATTTGTTTGTTCCTTTTGAGAACAGTCTCATTTTGACGCTCTTGGTAGAGTGCCATGGCATCACAGCTCACAACCTTAAATTCCTGGCCTCAAGTGATCCTCTTGCCCTAAGCCCCCTGAGTAGCTGGGACTACAGGTGTCCACCACAGTGCCTGGCTATTTTTTAAAGATAGGGTCTCTCCCTCCTGCTCAGGCTTGTCTCAAACTCGTGAGCTCAAGTGATCCACCTGTCTCAGCCTCTCAGAGTGCTGGGATTACAGGTGCAAACCAACATGCCTGACCATCAGCTTCATTTTTGGAAAATGTCACTAATTTTACAAGAAACTCACTCTGATAGCTATAATTACTATATTAAAAAAGAAAAAATAGCTGAAATCATTAATATAACTTTCTACATTAGTAAACTAGAAAAAGAAGAGCAAACTCTACCAAAGCAAGCTCAAGGGAAGAAATAATGGAGTCAGATGAAGAAAGTAAAAGGAACAAAAAATTCAACCAAACCAAGGTCTGGGTCTTGGAAAAGATCAATGAAATTACAACCTTTCAGCTAGACTGACTGAGAAAGCAAGAGAGATATCTCAAATTACTGAAACCAGAAATGAAAGAGGACATTCTACCACCTTCCAAAATGAAAAGAACCGTAAGGAAATACTACAGAAAGTTACATGCTAAGAAATCAGATAACTTAGATAAATGGACAACCTCCTAGAAAGACACAACACCAAAAGTGACTGAAGAAGAAATAGAAAGTAGAAATAGACCCATAACAAGGGAAGATATTGAATTTGTAAATAAAATTTTACACAAAGAGATTGAATTAGTAAGCTAAAACTTCACACAAAGGTAATCCAAGCTCAGAGGGGCTCACTGGTAAATTCTACCAAATGTTTAAGGAAGAATTAAAACCAATCCTTCACAAACTTTTCCGGAATAGGGAAAGTAAGAGGGAACACTTCTTAAGTCATTCTCTGAGACCAGTATTACCCTGACACCAAAACCAGGCAAACATATTACAAGAAAGCTACAACCAATACCTTTTATAAACATAGACACAAAAATCCTCAAAAAATGCTAGCAAATTGAATACATAAACATGTAAAAAGGATTATACACCATGACCAGGTGAGATATGTCCCAGCAATGCACAGCTGGTTTGGTTTAGCATCTGAAAGTCAGTTAAGTAACAAACCACATAGATACTGTGAAGAACAAAAAACATTTGAACATTTCAATAGGCACGGGAAGAGCATTTAGCAAAATCTACCACCGTTTCATAACACTCAAGAAAGCAGGAAGAAGAGATTCACTTCAACCTGACAGAGGACATTCCCAAACAAACGGCAGGCTGAAGTCACGGGTGATGGTGAAAGACTCCCCAGGCTCACTGCTGCTGTTCAACAGAACTGGAGGCACCAGCCAGGGCAGCTGAGCAGGGAAAAGAAACAACATCCGGATCGGAAAGGGACACGTGGGACCGTCTCTGTTTGCCCACGACATCGTCTTGTACATAACTGATCCCGATAAACCCTCTCTGCAGCTGTTAGAATCCACAAAGTCGTTCAACAAGACTTCAGAAGACAAGATCGATACACAACATATAGTATATTTCTATACATTAGTAATTAATTACAAAAATAAAATTAATGAAATGAAATGCCATGAAGGCTGTTAACCAGTTCGGTGAAAATATTTCAGACTGTATATGGAACCAGCACATTGTACCTCATGACTGCATTATTGTACACAGCTATGATTTAATAAAATAAATAAATAAATAAAAACCACAAAAAAATTAATGAAATGATTCTAGGTATAATAGTCTCAAAAAGAATAAAACACTTAGGAATAAATATAACAGAAGCATAAAACTACAAAACGTTGAGAGAAATGAAAGACTTAACTAAGCAAAAAGACACCACATGTTCACAGCAATAAGCTGACCCAAGACCTCCCGGGCCCCGAGGGACGCAGAGGCCCAAACAATCTTGAGAAAGCAGAACAGAGAGGGACAACCCACACTTCCTGATTTCAAACTCAGTAACAAGTTACACTGAGATACAAGGACAGGCACAGAGCTCAGGGAGTGACACCGAGAATCTAGAAACGAAGGCGCACACCAGTGGCCATCGACTTTTGACACGGGGGCCGAGACAATTCAATCGGGAAATCATAGTCTTCTTAGCAAAGAGTGGCAGAACAACTAGATATCCCACTTTAAAAGACTGACCTTAACTCACTTCAGATGCAAATATTAATTTACATGGATCAGAGGTCAACAGAAAGAGCTACAGCTATAAAACACTTATGGGAAGAACATCAGCATAGATCTTGGTAACCTTAGGTTAGGCAATGGTTTCTTAGCTCTGACATCAAAAGCACAAGTGACAAAAGAGAACAGTAAGGTGAACATCATCAAAACTAAAAATTTTGTGCTTCAAAGGACACAGTCAAGAAAGTGAAAGCAGCCCACAGATGCTAGAAAGTATTTGCAAGTCGTATGTTTAACGAGAAACTGGTATCCTCATGCAATAAGTCTTACAACTTAGTAATAAAAAGATAACCCCACTGAAAAATGGACACACAGGATAGGAATAAACATTTCCCCCAAGAGATGCCAAATGGCCCAGTAAGCGCAGGAGAAGATGCTTCACATGGGGGTCACTAGAGGGAAGCAAATCAAGCCACAGGGAGATGCCACTTTACCCCCTAGGATGGCAGCAACAAGTGTTGGCAAGAATGTGCAGAACTGGAGCCCTAAGCATTGCCGCAGGAATGTTCCCTCTTTGGAAAAAGAGTCTGGCAGTTACTCAAAAAGTTCAACATGGAATTATCATAGGACCCAGCAATCCCACTCCTAGATGTCTGCCTGAGAGAAAAAAAAACACACACCACCCGGAAACTCATGAACAGCTGTCCAAGCACCATTATTCAGAGCATTCAAAAGGCAGAGACTACCCAATTATGATAAACAAGGCGTCACACAACAGAAAGAGCTTTCTGCTCGGGACTCGGGCTCCAGAGTCCCCAGGGACAATGTTAGGCAGAGGGAACCACTCCAGGCCCCACCTCTGTCCCCAGAGCTGGGAGGACTCCCAGAGCCACAAGTGACCCTAGTCCCACACCCTTGGGTCGCCTTCCCCGCCCCTCCTGCTTCCAGCATCACCACCCGGGCTCCCACTGCCCACTCCTACCATCAATGTAGGCCGGGATCTGCCCAAAGATGGTGAGGTAGGAGTGGTAGACGACCCCGCGGAAGATCCAGTCCACCCGGCTCTCGTTATGGATGAGGATGGCCTGCTTGGCCACCCCAAAGGACACCACCCACACCGCCAGCAGGAAGAGGAAGAAGAAGACGTCCTTCATCTGCAGAGACAGCAAGCACCACGCTGCACCCTCCCTGCCCTCGCTGCTCGCCCTGCCCAGAGGTGGGCTCTGCCTGCCACACCTGGCAACAGTGGGTAAGCCACTGCCAGCCACTGCCTGGACACAGGGAGCACCAGGCTCCATGGGAACAGCCCTGTGGTTGCTGCCATGACCTGGGGGAGGGTCACACCGTGGTGCTGGACACCTGGGGATGTAGGCAGGGCCAGGCACAACAGTGACCCAAGGAGAAACCTCACCTGCGGAATCAGGATCAGAAATGAACTGCGAAGAACAGAGAGGGGAACCAGGGAAGGCAGGAAGAGGCAGTATCCCAGCAAAGGCGGGAGAGAGGCATTCCAGGGGAGAGAGGCATTCCAGGGGAGGGAGCCCAGGGGCAATGCAAGGACATGACCTTATGCATGTGCTGAGGCCCAGGTCTGCCTCCCTTGCACCAGACCAAGGAACAGAGCTGAGAATCAGGAATAAACTCATATACTGACAGTCTGTAAGTTTCGAACGGCACAGTGCCCTTCTGGGGCTGCTGGCCTCGGTGGCCCATGCCCTTACCATCCGCTTCACGATGATTATCTTGGGCCCCAGCGTCTTGCTGACGGTGAAAATGTGCATCAGCCGCAGGCAGAACATGATAAAATCCAAAGACAAGATGACGCGCCCAGGGTACAGCGTCGCCGGTATGAGCCTGGCAGGCCAGGCACAAGCAGACCCGCCTCAGCTGTCTGCCTGGATGGCTGCAGTGGCCCAGAGCCCATCCCCAGACACCCGCCCAGCCCAGGTGTGGCCCTGGGAGTAAAGGGCTGTGGTAGACCCCAGGCCCCAGGGTGCAGGAAGCTGTGCATGAGGTGGCGGAGCAGAGCCTGGGGCTTCTCTGCAGAAAAGTCCAGAAGCCCAGCCCACAGGGCAGCCAGGCTATGGGACACCCCCTAAACAAGTAGGCTTGACCTGACCCCTCTGGCCTCACAGGTGCATAGGCCTTAATGGGCAGTGAGGTGACCCCACAGGAGGGAGCAGAGGGAGAAAACCAGTAGCCACACGTCCCCAGAGCTGGGGCAGCTCTGGCAACAGCCCCTCGTGTATGGCAGCTGTCTCGGGTTTGCAGGGGCTCTTCCCTATTCCCCCTTCTCCTTCAGCAATCCCAAGGGTAGGCAGGATTGCCGTCATCGTGCCCCTCCTGGAGTCCAGAGAGGAGCAGAGCCTCACTCAGGGTGAGGGGCAGCTACCTTAGCCTGGGGGTCCATGAGGGGCAGCTACCTCAGCCTAGGGGCCAAGGGGCAGTGCAGCTGCTCACCTGCAGGTCAGCCCTGCTATGAAGAGCAGGATGGCACCAACGTCCAACTTATTCCAGAAGTCACTGAAGTACAAGGCTGCCTTCTTCATCAGCCCACACTCATCAGGGTCATAGAAGAGCTACTGGGAAGAGGGGCAGGTGGAGAGGCGGACGCGTTGTCACCATTGCTTCCATGTTCATTACTGCCCTCTTGTTACTGTGTTATCACTGTCACCATCACTATCATTGTCAATGTCATTCCTTACCACTATCACTGTCACTACCATTACCATCAGCTTTGTGGGTCTTGCCCAGCTCACAGGACACCGGGTGAGGCTTAGTGGGGACAGTCACTTGGCTCAGGGTCCACTACGGAAAGATGACCATGCAGGTGGCTCCTGGGACTGGGGTGCCCTTGGGTGGCGAGGAGCCGCGTAGGGCTGTGGCAGCTGAGAGTGTAGGAGCAGGGTGGGCCGTACCTGCCGTGTCTCCTCGCACACCAGGGAGAAGAGCCAGAGGTAGATGACGTGCTCGCACCAGGAGGGCGTGGGCTGGAAGTCCACCATGAGCACATAGGCGAACAGGCAGAGGAAGGCAAAGTAGGACAGGATGTTCAGGTGGAAGATGACCACAGGCGCGTTGAAGAAGGCACGAGCACGGGCTGGGCCACTCACTGCCTGCAGCCGCTTCTCCCTGCACAGCGGCAGACAGGGATGGTGACCTCAAGGGCCGGGGATCCCAATGTCCCACAGACTCCAGACATTCGTGGACTTCTCATGTCCCAGAGAGGGGCACGCTTTGGGGCAAATACGCTCTGGGGGTCCAGGGCCCCCAGCAGTTACAGGAGGAGCTGGGACCCCACACATAGCCACAGGGGGCCTGGAGCAGACGGCCCAGCAAAGCGAGGGACTAGAGATGCCCCTGGTCCGCTTGTGGGGCCTCTGCGGCCCCCTGAAAATGGGGACAGCTCTTCCCTGCCGTCCCTCAGAAGAAGCAGGGCTGACCAGAATGGCAGGGCCACGGGGAGGGCAGCAGAGGCAGAGGCAGCTCTGCCGCCCTTCAGAGAGCTCAGGAAAAGTGAGTGCTGCCTTAGGGAGCCCAAGCCACCCCCCCTCCTCAATGTCCCCTCAGGACTCCCTGAGCACTTGCAGGTTTAGGCCTGTACCCTCATTAGACAGGGGCAGGAAGGAAGCCTGTGGGATATGGAAGGGCTCGGCATTGGCCACCAAGTGTGGCCTTGGGTCTGCCCTGACTCCTGGGGCTCTGAGCATCAGTTCAGCCCTCAGTGAAACAGGGATGACCCCACCACAGGTCTGGAAAGCTTCTGAGGAGGCACAGGTAGGCCACGCCAGGCCTGGGTCTCTAGAGGCAGTCAGCCACATCTGAAGAGGATCCTGCTCGACACAGACTCTGCACTTCAGGAGACCTGAGGGCTCTTGGCTGAGGCCACTGTCCTCCACCCAGACCGGCTTAGGTCTGCAGCCCCTGCAGAAGCAGGGGACCTCCTGCCCTGCCTCCCATCCCCAGGGAGTAGAGGCTGATAGCCAGGACACCAGCACACAGGGCCACAACAGCGGGTAGGGAAGGGCGGGCACTCTGAGCACATGGGTCCCCACACCACGTCCACCCTCATCATCTTAAAACTTTACAACCCAGACACAACCATGAGGACATCTGGAGAAGGTCCCCACCCCCAGGGGCCCACTCTGCTCCCCGCTCCTCACCTGAAGGAGATGAGCCCGGTGAAGAGCAGTGGGAAGGCCAGAACGCAGAGGGCCACGCGCCACAGCCCATTGTCCACACAGAGCTGGCCCCACCATACCTTGGTCAGGAAGGCCTATGGAGGGGCAGTCTCAGGATGGGGCCTGGCCCAGCCTGACCTACGCTCACAGCTGTGACGTGCTCTGTGCCCCAAGGTGCCCTGTCCTCTCTCAGCTAAGGGCTCAGGGCCCTGGGTGGGTAGAGCTGGGGGCCGTGGTCTCACAGCTCGAGTGGTGGGGACACCCAGTACCTGCCTCCTCTCCCACCTGCAGCTTTAGGACCACACTTTGAGGGGTTCCCAGGCCCTGTAGTCAAGGACTGTCAGGAGCTCTAAGCTCTGCCAGGGAGGGATGGGACCCTACCCAGACGCCACGCAGCCCAGGACACTGGGTGCCCAGGGGATATGGTGATAGCATGAAGCTGTGCCCCAGGGAAGCCCAGTGCTGAGGGGCACTCGCCGAGGGGCACTCACTACAGGCAGGCCCTGCTGTGGGGGCCAAGCCTGCTCAGGAAGGGCATGCCCCTGCCCCAGGCCCGCAGGCAGAGAGGGCTGATGCCAGCCCACGGGGCCAGGTGGGGACATCTGTGCAGAGAATAGCTGCCTCCACCCCAGCCAGTCGCCTGCTTTTGCTTAGAGCCCTCCAGCCGGTGCCTGTGACTGAGGGGTCAGGTGCTGTCCCTAGTTGCTGGCACCATGTCTGCGTGGATGTGCTGCTGATGGGAAGCCCCTCAGGAGGTCACCTGGATACCCCCGTGAGACACAAACTTCATGTCCTTGGCCTCCAGGGCGAGCTGCAGGCAGGTGGTCTTCCCCCAAGCCTCGGACACCCGGATGAGCAGCTTCTGCGCCCGCTCTTCATCCTTCCGGTAGCACTCCGTGAAGACGCCTGGGCAGGGCAGGTTGATTGGGGGGGGTGGGGGGTGCGTCAGGGCAGCCGGGCAGGGTCTGAGGGCAGCCCCTCTGGACCGCACTGCCAGGATACAGGGCAAAGCAGGGCACGTGGGGGGCTGATGTCAGGTGTCAGGGCTCACCGATGGCTCTGTGCTCATACTCATCCGCCAATGCCAGCATCTCCTCAGAGCTGTCCGTGTCCTCCTCCTCCTTGGACAGCTCCTTCAGGATCTTACTGCAGGCCAAGGCCGCTGCGATGCAGTCCTGGCTCTGGTGCCCCGGAGCCACCGTGAGACCCTGGAGGGCCCAGCCAGGCCCACCACCCTGGGGACCCAACATACTGCCCAGATGACAAGAGCAGTAGCCCTGGGCAGTAAGGCCACATGTGACGCTCAGTGGCCCCTGTCTATATAAACGGTTTGAATCATCCCAAACCAACACGTGGCCCCTGCCTCTGCACTGGCCGTGGGAGGGGTCTGCTTGCCCTGCGGCCTCTCCAGTGGACAAAGCATGTACAGCAAGCCCGGCCCTGCCAGGACTCGTGTGGGCCGTGAGCACAGCACCCCCTGGTGTGTGCCCAGCGAGCCTTGGGCCTGGATACAACATGGGAGGAGTTTGTTTGGCAGCCTTTTCTTGCCTAGAGCTACGTTCTTTGTTTTCTGGCTCTGAACACTGCAGATGCCCACTGCCTGCCCCCCACAGCCCTGGCTTGCTCTTGGCCTTGGGCCCTGTGGCCACACGTCTCCCCAGCTGGCCACTGGCCCAATGCAGCTGTGTCTGCTGACCAATAGGTCTGATTACCTGAGCCCAGATGATCTCTGCCAGCTCCCGACGGTTCTGGACGATGGCCCAAATGAGAAGGTCACGGACCGGGTCCATAGTGAAGGTCATGTGGCCTGAGGAACGCTTGTAGAGGGACCGGAGGCTCACTCCTTGCACCTGGGAGCAGAGGACAGTCAGCACCCACGAGCATCCCGCTCAGCATCCCAGATCCTGCTGGGAGTGCGGGTCACAACCCACAGCTACCTTCCCCGAAGACCAAGCCCCACATCCTGCACTTTCAAACACCCTACCGTGCTTGTGTGCACATTGCAGTTTTTAAAAACATTGTTCTGGAGACATCTAGAAGCATCCAGAGTGTGGACTATGCACCTAACTCCCTCACCAACATTCTAGAAGCATCCAGGGTGTGGACTACCCACCTAACTCCCTCACCGACATTCTAGAAGCATCCATGTTACCACCATGCTTGTCACGAGCACGCACGTTGAGTTTGATGTGAGGAACAGGCAGCAAGAGCCGTGGTCGGTCGCTGTGCCGGGGCCGTGGGTACAGTGGCTGTGTGAAGTCACCCAGGAGCTCCCGCAGCACCTGGGCCACGTGGTGCATCTGCAGGCGGGGTGTGGAGGGCGCACAGGCCAGGCGTTCAGGCTCCTCGGCCAGTACCTTCTGCAGCTTGCAGTGGAACAGGCAGGAAGGCTCCAGGTTCTCATACAGGTAGAGCAAGGTGTCCCAGGTCACGAACTCCTTCAGCCGCACCCCGCTCTCCAGGAAGAGCTTCACAAACTCAGGTTTGTTGGAGATGAGAGCGGCAGTCATTGTAGGGTGCAGATCTGAAGGCTAAGAGTGAGAGTTGTGGAGGTGACTGCTGCCTGTGGTCATTGCCCACATTGCCCTGATCTCAAAGACCCTGTAGGCGAGGCTGCCGTCATCTCCAACCTGGGAGGATGAAACCCGCCCAGGTCACCTACCACCATGGGGAGAACGAGATCGAGGGCCAGGCACCCCCAGGCCTGCCCTCGCTTCCATGGCATAATGTGCATGGGCCCAGCAAGTCCCTTGAGGGAGCACCCCCAAAAGACCTACCTTCCACTGCCACTCATCTGTGAAGATCTCGCTGCGGGCGATGTCCACACGGTTCCACGCCACTGCCAGCTTCAGCTGGTGGTCCCAGTTCTCGTGGCCAAAGTGATCTTGGCTCCGAGACGCTGCAGGTGGAAATGCTCATGGGGCCTCGACCTGGGGCTTGAAGCCATTTCCCCTTGGCGCCCACTGACTCAGAAGTCGAGTTAAACAAGCTCTCTGTATACTCTGGATGTCAATTCCATATCAAATACGTGACTTCACATATTCTCTCCCTTTCCATAAGTTGCCTTTTTATTCTGTTGATAGTATCTTTTAAGGCACGAAACTTTTAAATTTTCATAAAGTCCAACCTGTCTATTGTTTCTTTTGCTTCCCACTTTTAGCGTCATAGCTAAGAAACCACTGTCCAATCCAATGCCATGACACTTTTGCCACGTTTTCTTCTAAGAGTTTTATAGTTTCAGGTCTCACGCTTAGGTCTTTCATCCACTCTGAGTTAATTTTCCTCTGTGGTGTTAGGTAAAGGTCTAACGTCTCTCTTATGCCTGTGGACAGCCAGTTTCCCACAGCCATTTGTTGGAAAGACTATGTCCTCTCCCTGCATAGTGACCTTGGCATCCTGTCCCGTTATGTGATCACTCTGTGAGGGTTTGTTCCTGGGCTCTCTGTTCCAGGCTATCCCGTCAGCCTCCAAATGTGTCTTCACACGGGGACCAGGCGGTTTGCATTATCCAGCTTTCAAGTCAGTCTTGACGTCAGGAGGTGCTGAGTCCTTGGCTATTTGGTGTCCCTGAGATTCAATATGAATTTTAGGGTGGGCTTTTCTATTTCTGCCAAAATTGTCGTCGGGTTTGGGTGGGATTGCCTTAGAATCTGTAGATCACTTGGGGTGGTGTGGACATCTTAACAGTAGTGAGTCTCTGATCCATGACCGTGAGAAACGTGACCTGTGTGTTCAATGCTCTGCCATCTGCAAGTTCCATGGTGTCTTTCCCCTTCTTGGTTAATTCCTCAATACTTTTCAATTTTTGATGTTGTTATAAATGGAACTGTCTCCATAACTTCATTTTCAGATTATTCACTTTTCATATATAGAAATACCACAGATTTGTGTATATTGACTTTGTAGCCTGCTACTTTGCTGAATTCACTCATTTGTTCTAATAGTTTTTTTTGTAGAATCTTTAGGTTTTCTGCATAGAAGATCATATCTTCTGTGAATAGGCAAAATTTTACTTCTTCCTTTATAATTTGTAAGCCTTTTACTTCTTTTTCTTGTCTATTTTTTCTGGCTGGAACTTCCAGTACAATGTAGAATAGAAGTGATGGAATTTGGCATCCTGGCCGCATTCCTGATCCCAGAGGAAAAGCTTCCAGTCTTTCACCATCCAGGGCACTGTTCACTGTGAGTTTTCACAAACGGCTTTTACGATCGGGGAATAGTTTCCTTCTATTCCTAGTTGGTTGAGTTTTGTTGTTGTTGTTTTGTTTTTTGTTTTTTTTTGTTTGTTTGTTTTGTTTTTTACCATGGAAGGGTGTCGACTTTTGCACCAAGATGTTCGTGTGAGCTTTCTCATCACTCTGTAAATGTGGTGTCACAGTGTCACATTGACTTTCATATATGGGACATCCTGGCATCAAGAGTAAATCTCACCCAGTCATGGCGCACAGTGCTGTTCAAACGCCCCTGAATACTGCAGGCCAGTGTTTAGCTGAGGACTTTCCCACCACTGTTCATAAGGGACATTGGTCTGTAGATTTCTTTCCTGACAATGTCTTTGGCTTTGATATCAGGATAATGCTGGCTTTATAGAATGAGTTGGAAGAGTTCCCTCCTCTAACTGTTTTAGGGAAAGTTTGAGAAGGACTGGTGCTTGTTCTCTGAAATGTTTGGTAGAATTCACCGGCGCAGCTGTCAGGTCCAAGGCCTTGGTCCACAGACTTTCAATTACTGACTCGGTCTCTTTTTACTCACATGTCTATTCAGAGCTTCTATTTCTGCATGATTTAGTCCTGGTAGGTTTTGTGTTTATAGGAATTTGTCCATTTCATCTAGTGCTATGGTTTGAAGGTGACCTCAAAGCTTGTGTATTGAAGGTGTAACCCCCCATGTGACAGCACTGGGAGGTGGGGCAAATAAGAGGTCCACATGGTCCTACTCTGCCTTCTGCATAGGGTGACGCAGCAAGCAGGCCCTCCTCAGAGCAGCCCCACCTTGGCCTTCCCTGCCACCAGAACTGGGAGAAAAAAATCTCTCCTTTCTTTAGGCTGGGTGCAGTGGCTCACACCTGTAATCCCAGCACTCTGGGAGACTGAGGTGTGAGGATTGCTTGAGCTTAGGAGTTTGAGACCAGCCTAAGCACGAGTGAGACCCTGTCTTTAGTCTCTACCAACAATAGAAAAACTATCTGGGCATTGTAGCGGTGCCTGTAGTCCCAGCTATGTGGGAGGCTGAAGCAGGAGGATTGCTTAAGCCCAAAAGTTTGAGGTTGCTTGTAAGCTATGATGCCACTCTACCCAGGGTGACAAAAAAAAATTTTTTTTAAAGGAAATACCTGCTTTTTATAAATTACCCAGTCTGTAGTATTCTGTTACAGCAACATAAAACAGACTAGGATGTCTGGGTTATCCTTTTTGGCACACAATTTGCTCATACCACTTTCTTACGATACTTTTTATTTCTTTTTCCTTTTTTTTAAAACAGAGTCTCACTATGTCACCCTCAGTAGTACCGTGGCATCACAGCTCACAGTAACCCCAAACTCTTCTTGGGCTTAAGCGATTCTCTTACCTCAGCCTCCCGAGTAGCTGGGACCACAGGCACCCGCCCCCACGCCAGGCTATTTTTTCGTTGCAGTTGTCATTGTTGTTTAGCTGGCCGGGGCCGGGTTCAAACCCGCCAGCCTGGGTGTATGTGGCCGGTGCCCTACCCACTGAGCTACAGGCACCAAGTCGATACTTTTTATTTCTATAGAACAGGTAGTAATGTGCCCACTTGCTTTTCTGATCACAGCAATTTGAGTCTTCTTCAGCTAAAGGTGTGTCCACAGTGTTGATCTTCTCAAAGAAACAACTTTTGGCGGCATTAATTTTCTCTGCTGTTGCCTATCTCTGTCATCAATCTTGCTCTAATCTTTACAATTGCCTTCCTTCTGCTACCTTTGGGTTTAGTTCATTCTTACTTTTCTAATTCCTTAAGATGCAAAGTTAGGCATCTGAGATCTTATTTTTCAATGTGGGCAGTCACAGCTGCAAATTTCCCCATCAGCACTGCTTTTCCATGTCTCATAAGTCTGGTATGTCATGTTTTCATTCTCATTGGTCTCTAAATATGTTATAATTTCCCTTTTGATTTCTTCTTTGATCCATCGGTTGTTTAAGAGTGTAGTGTTTAGTTTCCACAAATTTGTGGATTTTTCATTTTACTTCTGCTATTGATTTCTAACCTTATCCTATTATGGCCAGAAGAGATACTTCATACGATATTTACCTTAAATCTATTGAGAGATTAATTTGCTGCCTCGTGTGTGGTCTATCCTGGAAAACATACCATGCATACTTGAAACGAGTGTGTGTTGTTGGGTAGAGAGCTCTGTGGGTCTGTGGAAGCCCGTTGGGTGCTATCCTGCATGGGGCCTGTTTCCTCGTCCACCTAGTCCTGTCATTCCTCCCATCACTGTTGGGGACACCGAAGTGTCCAACTATTATTATGGAACTGCACATTCCTCCTGCAAGTCTGGCTTTGCTGCATATATTTTCATGGTCTGTCTTTGGGTGGATATGTGCATGTTGGCCATTTTCTGGGGTCCCACAGGTCCCTTAGGCTTGTTCATTTTCCTTCACTCTTTTTTCTTTCCATTTGTTCTTCAGTAATTTCCATTGTCCCATCTTTACCACCAACCCTTCTGCCTGTTCAAATCTGCCTTAAGTCCCTCCAGCACATTTTTCATTTGAGTCATGGTACTTTTCATCTTGTAAGACAAGGTAACAAATGTAATAAAAAATTGTCTGTTTCCTTTCTGGTCACCGGTGTGAGTCACGGAGTCCCAGAGCGGTGACATGCAGCTCTCCAGAAATGTGCTTTGCTGGACAATGAGGAGAGCACCCATGGCCCCAATGTTTCTTGCCTGAGTGACTATGTTCCTTAAAAGACAAATGACCCTAGTCCACATAAGGTAGTGTCAGATGGGACTGGTGGTTATGCCTCTGTGATGCACCACACATGCGCTCTTTTGCCCCACCCTGCGTGACCCTGCTTTAATGTGGCTGTTGAGCTGGCTGTGACCTGGCACAATCGGAACTTGAGCTGAAGCGTCCCTTCAGAGAAGCCCAAAAGACCTCTCTGGAAGTCCCTCCCTGGCTGCAGGCCTTCATCTACAGTCCGCAGCAAGACTTATGAATAAACCAGCTTTGATTCTTCAAAAGTTTGACTTTTCCTTTAGTCTACAAAATGCAGATTTTCCTTTTGGTTTCTTCTTAGGTTTTCTCTTTATTGATGTTGTCATTTTGTTTATTCACCATTTCCTTGCCTTTATCTATATCTTCTTCAGCACTTCCAGCATCTTCAAGACAGTTATTGCAAAGTCTTTGTTGGGTGTGTCTGCCATCAGGCATTTTTCAGAGACGCTTCATCTGCTCCCCCCTTTGACCAGGCCAGTTTCCTTTGAATGCTTAATAATTTTTTATTAAAAACCAGGCATTTGCATCTAATCATATGGTAACTCTGGAACTCAGATTCTCCTCCTTCCCCAGAATTTGCTGGCCTTGTTATTATTTTTGTTTAGGTTTTTCCTATTGTCATTGTAGGGTCCCTCTGCTATCAGACTGAGGTGTAAACTAAGTCTCTGCTGGTCTCTCCCTGTGCACACATGGTCACTTTCCAGTTCTCCCTGTGCATGCAACTGCTGCCCAGCTTCCAAAACAGAAAGAGAGAAAAAGAAAGGGGGATAAAGGGCACCAGCCCTTTAAATCCCCTGCAAGCCCCCTAGCAGCAAGGGGAGGGGCTTGCAACAATGAGGGGAGGGGCCCCAGCAACTTCATAATCAGAGATCAGGGCACAGACTCTCAGTGTAACTTAAGGACCAGGAGCAGAAGTAACCAGACAGTAGTTACAACTGGAGTTTGCAAGAGTTCCTGAGCATTCCTGAGAGCACTGCTGTGCCTCTGGGTGCTTCCCTATACTCGGGAAAGCAGTTCAAGTGCACGGCAGAGTGGAAGTCACCTGGGGGAGGATGACTTCCTTGGCTCTTTCTACCCTGAAAGAATAAATTTGTCAGGACAAATTGTGATGACCATAAAGGTGCAAATTAGTGCAGGCTGCACTCAGGTTTCAGGTAGGAAGGTAGGTTATGGAAAAGAATTCACATCCTAACCTCAGGTGACAGGCAGGTACCTGACTCGTGATGGTGTGGTCCACCTCAGCTGCCTCTGGCACATTTGATCAAGGGGATGCTTTGGTTCAGTGTCCTACAGCCTGCACCTGCCCCCCTATGTCTCCACTCTCCGTGACCCTCACCTTTCAGCAAGGCCTGTAGGATGGCCACATCCACATCCTGCTTCCCGTCCTTGCCTTCCCGGAAGATGGTCAGCAGTTGCCGCCTCCGGACAATGTCTTGGATCTGCAACGAACATTTTCCAAGTAAGATATGCAGAGACCAGTGAACACCCTGCCTCAGGTGGTGAGGGTAAAAACACGTGAGGACACACACCATGTGTGCAAGTGATCTGCCAGATGGGAAATGGCCCAAGCGGACCATGGACTCCATCTTGTTAACAGTGCAGCTTAACGTGAGGGCTGTCTTCCAGGCCCTCCCGCCAGGGCCCTGGACACACTTCACAGAGTCTCTGTGGGGCCCTCAGGTGCCACACCTCTTTCTCCAAGACCCCAGCAATTCCCCGACTCTTGGGGACCAGCTTTCATTACATCTCCAAACACATTCTGGGCTCCCTGACCAACCTCACCCCACCTGCCCACCGCTTATCTCTCTATCTGTCCATCTTTCCATCCACCTACCTACCTAGGGGTGAATCCCACCCATGTATCTATCCATGTATCTATCTATCTGGCTATCCTTCCATGTATATGTCTATCTGTCTACCGAGGTGTCTGTCTTTCTATCCATCCATCCATCCACCAATCCATTCGTCTGTCTATTCATCCATCCATGTGTCTATCCATCCATCTATCCATCTATTCATGTGTCTATCCAACCATCCGTCTATCCATCCATCCATCCATCTGTCTGTCCATCCATCCATCCATCCATCCATCCATCCATCCATCCATCCATCCATCCATGCTGTCTATCCATCCATCCATCTCTCTAACCATCCATCCATCCATCCATCCAGCCATTCATCTATCCATTCAGCCGTCTAGCCATCCATCCATGGGTCTATCCATCCACGTGTCT
>CAUYPK010128853.1:0-13997 GCA_963574355.1 Loris lydekkerianus
GGGGGGGCGCCTGTGGCTCAAAGGGGTTGGGCGCCGGCCCCATATGCCATAGGTGGCTGTTTAAAATCCAGCCCCGGCAAAAAACGGCAACCAAAAAAAAAAAAAAAAAAAAAAAAAAAAAGGTTCTACTGTATTTTAAAAGGAAGAGCATTTTATACTTACAAAGAATCTGGTGTCGTTAGTAGCACACACTACCCCAATACCACCATAAATGTCTCAAGTCACAGGAAAACAAATTATTATAATTTCTCACACACCAAGGCCTTTAGTTTTATGTATGGAAAAAAAAGTCAGTTATTTGCACAGGCCAAGCTGGCAGTTACCATGCTTTACAATTGTCCAATTCTCCTTTTCCATCCGGTTTTAACGGCTCCATTTTATCCTCCACTACTATAAGGGAGTCCAGACTCTAGGTCCTGCCTCTACATTCTCCCCCAACCCCTTTAACTCTGAGAGACTAACCTCCTCACAAAACATCACTTTTCCTCATATTGCATGTTGCCCATATAGCAGAACTTCTTAAAACAGAAGAAAAATTAAAGAAACATTTCAGTTGAAGGGGAAAAAAAGTTTTAAAAAATAAACACAAACCAATACTGGAAAGAGCTGCTTCCTAAGGTGGTAAGTCCTATACCCCTGGATATATTCAAACCATCCTTTGAGCCACAGGCACTGCCCCCAAGCCACCTTCTAAAATCCTAGCTTCAAACTAGATTAAATGTCTCCTGCCAGCATTGGTCAACATAACTAGTACCCTCTCCCATCAGGGCCCTCACTGTTCCCCATGCCTATCTTGCAAAGTCTGTCATTTTTCTTACCTGAATGACTTCCACCCCCGCTTCTTCGATCTTTTAAGATCCAGTGCAATCGGCTGGGAGCAGTGGCTCACATATGTAATCCTAGCATTCTGGGAGGCTGAGATGAGGGGATAAATTGAGCTCACAAGTTTGAGACCACCCTGAGCAAAAGTGAGACCCCGTCTCTACAGTAAACAGAAAAACTGAGGCAAGAAGATCACTTGAGCCCGAGTTAGAGGTTGCTGTGAGCTATGACACCACAGCACTCTGCCCAGGGCACCAGCTTAAGACTCTGTCTCCCAAAAAAAAAAAAAATCCAGTGCAATCTCTATCACCTTCAATAAGCTTTTCCAATCCGGTGCTTACCCTCCCATTCCTTTGCCACTCATGCTATTATTAGTTTGTGGGTTTTTTTTTTTTAAGGGACAGAATCTTACCCTGTAGTCACCCAGGCTGGAGTATAGTGGCACCACCATAGCTCACTGCAGCCTCAATCTCTTGGGCTCAAGCAATTCTCCCACCTCAGGCTCCTGAATAGCTAGGGATGTCAAGTGTATACAACCTGATTTGTTTCTGTTTCTATAGCTGCTTTCCCAATACAACAGCATAGCTGAATAGTTTTCAACAGAGACCTTATGACCAGAATCATCTAAAATACTTAATATCTGGTCCTTTACAAAAAATTTGCAACCCTTGTCCTAAACAAAAGTAGTCAACACTGATTTAGAACAAAGAAATCTTACAAACCCATTAACACGTGTCAGTAGATAAGCACATATTCTAATACAAATAAAATTCAGAAAAGTTAGGTCAGGATTTGAATAAAATGCTCAGAACCACTGAGGCCAGGCCAGGGAAAGTTATTTGCACAAAATTTTTTTTGCTGCCAACAAATTATTCCAAAAGTTGGTAGCTTATACGTTATCTTTCAGAGTTTTCTGTGGGTCAGAAATTCAAGATTAGTTGGGGCTGTTGTCATCTGAAATTTGACTGGAGTTAGAGGATCTGCTTCCAGTACAGTTCTCTCACATCTTGGCAGATGTGTGCTATTTATGGGGAGACATAGGTTCCTCTCCATAGGACCTCCGAAGTGGCCTCATGACATAGCAATCACCTTCCCCCCCCAGTGAATAATCCATGAGAAAAGGCCAGGTGGATACTAGTCCCTTTTTATAACTTTGCTCTAGAATAGATATAATCAATTCTACCACATTCTACTCATTACAGAAATGAGTCACTAGTCTGACCCACATTTAAGGGTTAGGCTCCAATTTTTTAAAGAGGGTGTCAAAAGAATCTGCAGACATATTAACACCACTACAGGATTTCAAATGATGAGTAGACAGCTTCAACAACACAGTCAACAAGTCTTGGCTGATTAAAGAATTTGTGCTCAATCATTTCCATAATATGTATTTTGTTCTATTTATGATAGAAAGTGATTTCACCACCATTTGTTAAGATTCTCCAAAAGAGAAAAGTAAGCCAAGAGAAAAAAAGAAGGCAGTTCAGCTTTTCATATCTGATGCAATAATGATGATGAAAAGCAGTTATATTTTGGTTTGGGCTTTTTTTTTCTTTCGAAGAGAAGGCAAATTATGGTGAATAGATCATGATCATAAATAACTGCAAAATTGGACTAGGACAGACAAGTCCTTATGATTCAGAACCACATAAAAGATTTTCACAGATATAAACAAAAATAACAAGAAAAGAAAAATTCAGATATGCATTCAAAATGTGGGGGGTTTTTTGGAAAGAAGGGGGCATATATTGTACTATGCTTGCTATACATATGTACATCAGAGAACTTCTGAAAGAAGAAAAAGAATGAAATAAAAAGTTACTACAACAATTAAATGTATTGTTAAAATAAATGTCAGTCAATGGGCAGCTACCATAGCTCAGTGGGTAGGATGCCAGCCACATACACCAAGGCTGGTGGGTTTGAACCCAGCCCAGGCCAGCTGAAACAACAATGACAACTGCAACAACAACAAAAATAGCCTGGTGTTGTGGTGGGCACCTGTAGTCCCAGCTAGTTGGGAGGCTGAGGCAAGAGAATCACTTAAGCCCAAGAGTTTGAGGTTGCTATGAGCTGTGACGCCACAGCACTCTACCCAGGGCAACAGCTTGAGACACTGTCTCAAAAAATAAATAAATATCACTAAACATACTGAACCCTGGTTCAAATTCAATCTATTAATATACAGCAGAACCTCTGTTGTTGACCACCTCCTACATCAACCACCTCAAATTAACCTAATTTTCATAGACTGGACATGCATCACATATATGTTTATCAGTATGGTAGGCCTAAAGTTCTCTTTTTCTTGTTGAGACAGAGTCTCACTTTGTCACCTTGGGTAGATTGCCGTGGCATCATAGCTCACAGCAACCTCAAACTCTTGGGCATAAACAATTCTCTTGCCTCAGCCTCCCAAGAAGCTGGGACTACAGGTACTCACCACAATGCCCAGCTATTTTTAGAGATGGGGCCTCACTCTACCTCAGGCTGGTCTTGAACTTGTGAGCTCAGGCGATCCACCTGTCTTGACCTCCCAAAGTGGTAAGATTACAGGCGTGAGCCACCATGCCCAGAGGAAGGTCTAGTCCTTATGTTGATCATCTCTGTATGTGACTACTTTATTACAGTCCTTCAGGTGGTCAACTTACAGAGGATCCGCTGTGATTGTAAGTTTCATTACAGGAGAACAAGAAGAGCTGGGGAACAGATCTCCCCTACACAAAATAATAAAGTAATAATAACCATCCTGATTTCCTCAACAGGAAGCTCAAACATTGTCCTGAACTGAACATTAAACTGTTTTAAAATAAATTAATTCAAAACTTACTGTATAAGTTCAATAGTGTTCCAAGAAATTCATGTCCACCCAGAACCTGTGAATTGTGACTTTATTTGGAAATAGGGCTGTGCGGAGGATAACAAGCTGAGGTTATACTGGTTAATGACTAATGTCCTGACAAGAGGGAAATTTGGACACAGAGACATATAAGGGAGAATAGCAGGTGACAACAAAGGCTGAGATTGGAATGCTAAGGAATTCCTACATTCCTAGCATTCCTACAAGCCAAAGAATGCCAAGGATTTCCAGCAACCACCAAAAAGCTAGGAGAAAGGCATGCACAGGTACTTCCTGAGCCCAAACAAGGAATTAGGCCGGCCAACACCCTGATTTCAGATTTCTGGCTCCAGAACTATAATAATAAATTTCTATTGTTCTAAGGCAGCAAGCTTGTAGTAATTTATGTGATAACAACCCTAAGAAACTAATATACCCAATTAATTATTATGGAATAATTATTATCACTTGCAGTAATAGAAATATTTATCTTTACCCTGAAAATTGAAGAAAAAGAAGCTTTACCACTTAAACTTACTGGAAATATTGTCCTCTCCATCTTTGGTACTGTCCCTTTTTAGGTACTACCACAATACTCCAATGGACTCCACTTTGCTCTCCAGCATCAGAGAGCATAATAGGAGCTCAGTTCACCTCAGCTGATATCCAACAACCTACTAAAACCCCACATCTTTGTTGAAATCCTCCTGCTGGAACAGAAGTCTAACACACAAAACTATAGGTTTTAAGAAGTCAATCTCCCCAATTTAAAGCCATCATTTCAAATTTGTAACATACTGATGATAATTTTTTCTAACATTAATTAATGGTAAGTTATGAATTCCTATTTACCTTCCTATCAATTCTGAGTTTCCCAAAACATGATTCCTTTAAGCCCAAATTTATTTCTATCATACTCAAACCACTGCAAATATGCATGGCTGATTTAACATACGAGTCTGACACAGTAAGACAATTTCTAGGGTATTTTCAGAGTGGGTAGATATTTTTCCATTTTATCAGCCTTGTATCTGCAGCATGAACTAAAAAGAGGTGTCACATAGGAAAGATAAAATTTAGTCCCATTTATTTCCTATTAAATTGTGTTACCACATATCTAATTACTTGAAATACCCAGAAGTGAATTCATATTCTACATAGATGTTCCTTTGCAAGCATATCTCTTAATTAAAATATGAACCAGTACAACTTAATACATCTCCAATAACTGAATACTATTAAAGAATTGTCAAACATGAAAATACTGACCACTGGCTCGGCACCTGTGGCTCAGTGAGTAGAGCACCAGCCACATATAGCAAAGGTGGTGGGTTCAAGCCTGGCTGCTAAACAACAGTGACAACTGCAACAAAAAAAAATAGCCAGGCGTTGTGGCGGGCACCTGTAGTCCCAGCTACAGGTGGGAGGCTGAGGCAAGAAAATCACTAGCCCAAGAGAATGAGGTTGTTGTGACCTGTGACACCACGGTACTCTACCAAGGGCAACATAATGAGACTCTGTCTCAAAAAAAAAAAAAAGGCAGCACTTGTGGCTCAGTCAGTAGGGCACTGGCCCCATATACCAAGGGTGGTGGGTTCAAACCCAGACCCAGACAAATTGCAACAAAAAAATAGGCAGATGCCTTAGTCCCAGCTACTCAGGAGGCTAAGGCAAGAGAATCACGTAACCCCAAGAGCTGGAGGTTGCTGTGAGCTGTGACAGCACTGCACTCTACGGAGGGTGACAAAATGAGACTATCTCTAAAAAAAAAAAAAAAAAAAAAAAGAAAGAGAGAGAGAGAAAGAGAGAAAGAAGAGAAAAAGTACTGACCACAAAAAAAGTTTTCTAGATTGATTTTCTAGAAAGGCTTGCCTCTCTTTATACAAAAAGCATTATTAACCTACCTTGTTTTCGAACATCTTCTACAGCAGCTACAAGCTCCTCCTTGAGAAATTGACTCTCCTTTGCAATTTTATCCCCCTTGTCCAAAAAATTCTCAGTTGCTTGTTCAACAGATGCAGCCAAAACATGGGCCTTCTTAGAACGACCTCTCTTCTTATTAGAAGGTCCCTTACTGTTGGTGTTTACCAGGGTTGTAACCTACAAGTTTCATTTTTTAAAAGTTAAACTGCAGTCAATTAAAATGAATATGATAGAAAAACATCTTTAAAGATGGTAAGAATAAGTTATTCATAAGGAAATGAAACATCACACTTATAAGATTCAACTAAGCATTAATATACAACTCTCCATACTTGAGATACATAGTAATGGCACTATGTTTAGTTTCTAAAAAAATTTAGCTTCCTCAACAGGTAAGATAAGAAATATGATACATATTTTAATTCCTTAAATATGATCACTGGATTTAATTTTACAAATTAAAAATGATTAGAGCTGGGTGCAGTAGCTTACAACCTACAATCCCAGCACTTTGAAAGGCCTAGTAAGGAAGATTCCATGAGGACAGGAATTAGAGACCAACCTGGGCAACATAGCAAGATCCTGTCTCTACAAAAAATTAACAAATTAGCTGGGCATGGTGGTGTGCCTGTAGTCCCAGCTATGTGGGAGGCTGAGGTGAGCTATGATCTCACCACTGCAGTCCAGCCTAGGCAATACAGCAAGACCTTTTTTAAAAAACATAGATGTCTCTATTATATGTCACTAAGATGTTCCAAAAAGAGTAACAATGAAGTTAGCTGTACATAGAGGTCACAATTTACTACTGTTTTCAATTCTGCAAAATGTTTTAAGATAACTCACTTCTAAAGTCTTTTCACAGTTTATTCACACAAATCTCAGCAATTACTTAGTAAAGGATTAATGAATTCCTTAATAAAGGAAGGATTGCCCAAAGAAGCCTACAGGGATGATGCTTTATGTCCCAGAAAATTAATCATCATTAATACTCATAATACCAGATAATCTGTAGGTTGAAGACGGTTAAGATTTGTTATATTGTAGATGTGCCAAACAAGACTCATGTTCTTTCTCTCACATAATATACATTCTCTCTTATGTAAAAACACGTAAACTATGCCGGATCATAAAAGAACACAGCTACTTGCTAACAGTTAATGAATATCATAACATTGTGTTACTTGCAACAGAACATACCAAACCTAAATACTCAAACTGAATTATTGCTAATTAATACTATACAATGAAAAGTGTAGCAAGCAGAATAATAAATCAAGGTTCCATATCCTGTCTTTCTTGGGCTTTTTCCCTCTCAGGAAGGGTCAAGTATCCAGAAAGTATGGGCATCTGCAAAGTTGCACTATATACCAGTAACCCGTTATTGGCAATGAGACTGAAGAAAATGGCAGCAATGTGCTCTAAAGGGTTAAATAAATCCATGCATCAATATTTAATTACTAGCAGAGCCAAATCACCTAAGTACTATCAACCTAAACTCAACCACCAAAATAACTCTTTGAATTAAATAATCTTGTTTCAGTATTTTTTACCCAGGTCTACTGCTATAGAAGTATGTCACAACTGTGTATTTATGTTTTCAGACTCTCACCTGTGTAACAAGAGGCTCCAACAGTCTTTCAACTGCCAGAGTCCTGATCTCTAGACTTTTGGGGTCCCATTTGAAGTTTATGTTGCCTGTGTGGACAGCAGTCATTTCTAAAAAAGATACAAAAGCCAAAGTCAGGTAAACATCAAACACAAATAAGAAATAAATACCAAATCTTCTCCCACTTACTGCATACCAAAAGGGGGGCAGTCAGGAAACTTTTTTTCCCATGTCCCTGTACCCCTCCCCCTTAACTTTACCATTAGAATAAAACTTGCTTGGCTTTTCAGGGTTGCTGGGAGAGCTTTATTTTTTTTTTCCTGCGGAGATTTGATATTTCCTTGGTTTTATGTCAGGAAAGCTACATTCAACCACACAGAAAAAATATTACCTATATACTGGAGTATACACGGTAACTACCCTGCATATGAAAGCCCAGTAATTCTTATGACCTCTTATATTTAACGATTATGAATTTATAAATACTAAAGGAACTACAAGAAGGCATTCCTTAATACACAGAACTTTTCCCTCTGGGTTTTTTTTAGCACCAAGATGTTCCTACTTCCAGTTTTTCCACTCTACCTTCAGAAGCAACACAAAACCTAAAGGGATGAAGGTTACTTTAAAAGAAAATTCTTTAAAAACTAATACACAAGATCCTGATTTTTCTTACTCTACATTTATACTACTATATTAACTAAAAGGTAGGCTTTACTTTGTTTTTCTTTCATGGATTCTTACAAAATTTCTTGTCTTATTCTATTAAAATATAATGCTTAAGTTTGTTGCCCTCTCCCCCTACAGCTTTTGTCACTCATAGCCAGAAGAAATTTCAAGTCATACTTAGTCAAATATCACTGTATTAGCATCAAGGGAAACTTCCATTAGACAGGGGCTTCAAGATGGGGGAAAAAATCATATCAAAATAAAAAGTAGTTACTGTTTCCTTTTAAAAGCAGTGCGTTAGGCTGGGTACAATGGCTCACGTCTGTAATCCTAGCATTCTGGGAGGCCGAGTTGGGTGGATTGCCTGAGCTCATGGGTCCGAGACCAGACTGAACAAAAGCAAGACCCCATCTCTAAAATAGCCAGCCATTGTGGCAGGTACCTATAGTCCCAGCTACTTGGGAGGCTGAGGCAAGAGAATCACTTGAGCCCAAGAGTTTGAGGTTGCTGTGAGCTATGACACCATGCACTCTACCAAGGGCAACAAAGTGAAAATCTGTCTTAAAAAAAAAAAAAAAAAAAAAAAAAAAATGCATATTCTTATTACCCATAAATGCAACTTTTAGAATTTTATTCTAAAGGAAAAGTTAAGGTCGTGCAAAAACTTGGATAAAATGATGTTCACAATGGCATCATATAAAAAAATCATTAAAAATTGTAAACTACCAGCGTGACACAGTGGCAAATTTTATTCTAAAGGAAAAGTTAAGGTATTGTAAAAACTTAGATAAATTGATGTTCATAATGGTATCATATAAAATCATTAAAAATCGTAAACTACCAGCGTGACACAGTGGCTCAAGACTATAATCCCAGCACTTTGGGAGGCCAGGGTGGGAGGATCACTTGAGGCCAGGAGTTCCAAACCTGCCTAAGCAACATAGCAAGACACAAAAAATACGAAAAGTTAGCCAGGATGGTGGCATATGCCTAAAGTCCCAACTATTCAAGAGGTTAAGGTGAGGAGATCTCTTGAACCCAGGAATTTGAGGCTGTACTGACATAGAATGATGCCACTGCATTCCACTCCTGGCAAAAGAGTGAAATCCTATCTCCAAAAAGAACTTTTAAAAACTAATTTTATATATGTATAAATTTCAAAAAAAGAAAAACAAGGCCAAGTGTGGTAGCTCATGACTGTAATCTTAGCACTCTGGGAGGGCCAGGCAGGTGGATTGCCTGAGATCAGGAGTTCAAAACCAGCTAAGCAAGAGCAAGACCCCATCTCTAAAAACAGCCAGGCATTGTGGTGGGTGCCTGTGGTCCCAGCTACTCAGGAGGCTGAGGCAAGAGGATCACTTGAGCCCAAAAGTTTGAGGTTGCTATGAGTTATGATGCCCTGACACAACCAGGGCACAGAGTGAGACTGTCTCAAAAAAAAAAAAAAAAAAAAAAAGGAAAGAAAGAAAAGAAAAGAGGAAAAAGAAAAAAAAAAAACAAGAAAGTTTGTCAGTGCCAGGTCTTTGTTTCTACTAAATACCACTTTGTTTCCCATTGAAAGGAACAAGGGCTCCTTTGAGAAAAGGGCTTATTCCAGATCAAATGCATCCTACTATGCAGAAAGCAAGTAAAGGCATAATACTAACAATCATATTAAAAGACACAGGAACCAAGGGCTTCCACCAGCCAAATTTAGGACAAATTGGATATTAAAGAGAAATAACTATTTATAACTAATCAACTAAACATCCTTATGACTATAAGAGGCTAGAGAATTGCTTGAGTCCAAGAGAAAAGAAAGAGAATAGGAAGAAATTTACTTACCAAGAACTTCGGATAGAATTAGAAAATGGTCATTGTGTAATTCCCACTGAAATAACTGATCCAGATGAAGATGATCGATAAATGTTTTTGTTTTAGAGACAGAGTCTCACCTTGTCACCCTCATAGAGTGCTGTAACATCACAGCTCACAGCAACCTCCAGCTCTTGGGCTTAGACGATTCTCTTGCTTCAGCCTTCCAAGTACCTGGGACTATAGGCGCTCACCACAACGCCCGGCTATTTTTTTGTTGCAATGTGGCCAGGGCCGGATTTGAACCCGTCATCCTCGGTATATGGGGCCGGTGCCCTACTCACTGAGCCACAGGATCCGCCTGCTCAATAAATGTTTTAATCATCAGGTGATGGGCGTAGTAGGCAGGCACCTATAGTCCTAGCTATTTAGGAGGCTGAGGCAGGAGGGTCGCTTGAACCTATGAGTTTAAGGTCGCTGCCAGCTAGGCTCAGGCCAGGGTGTGCTAGCTCAGTGGTTTTCAACCCTTTCATATAGTTCCTCATGTGGTGGTGACCCCCAACCATAAAATTATTTTCACTGTTACTTCATAACTGTAATTTTGCTACTGTTATGAATTGTAATGTAAATATCTGATATGCAGAACGTATTTAGGGTCTGTGAAAGGGTCATTCGACCACCAAAGGGGTTGCGACCACAGGTTGAGAACTGCTGCTAGCTACAGGCAATAGTAAGACTCCATTAAACATTAGGTGAAAGGCTCTTGGGAACAGGATATGTGTAAGGTGCCAAAGAATCAGCCAACAGGTTACTTACTAACAAAGGGCAAGATAAAACTCTAACATGTTAAGATCTAATGGTTATTATTTTGAACAAATAACTAAAGTTGGCTCGGCACCCATAGCTCAGCAGCTAGAGCGCCAGACACATACACCAGGGCGGGTGGGTTCGAACCCAGCCTGGGCCTGCCAAACAACAAAGACAACTACAACAAGAGAACAGCCAGGTGTTGTAGGAGGCGCCTGTAGTCCCAGCTACTGAGGCTGAGGCAAGAGAATCACTAGAGCCCAAGAGTTTGAGGTTGCTGGGAGCTGTGAAGCCATGGCACTCTAACCAAGGGCGACATAGTGAGACTCTGTATTAAAAAAAAAAAACAAAAAAACTAAACTTAGCATTGCTAATAATGGGACATCAGTTAAGATGTGTCTAATATGATGAATTAAGAAGTACTATCACCTATACAGTATTCCTGATTTTTACAAAAATTTTAAATGTTTAACCTGAGTCTAATGAAGCCTCTACCAGTTAATTCAAAACCTTTTTTGTGTATGCCATGGATCCCTTTAGCAGTCTCATGAAGCCTATCCACTGCATCATCCAAGAGAAATAGAATGAGAGCCACATATGTAATTTAAAATCCTCTAGTAGCCACATTAAAAAAGTAAAAGAAAACTAGCAACATTAATTTTAATAATGTATTTTATTTAACCCAAAATATCCCAAATATATAATATATATAATTTGGGATATATATAATTTGGGGTATTTTTTTAATTGTAAGAGGTATTTTACAGGCATACCACATGTTCAAAATATCATACACATATGTTTTTTACACATATGGTACATCTAAATTCAGATAAGCCACATTTTAAGTGCTCAGTAGCTACGTGTAGCTAAAGACTACTATATTAGATACAGACCCTCTGCAGAATGTCTTTTAAGTGCATGAAATGTAAATCAAAGGATTGAAAGGAAATATAGTAGAACCTGCATAATTGACCACTTCCCTACATTAACTACCTCCTTAAATTGAACTAATTTTCACAGACCAGACATGCACTACAGATACATCTCAGTATTGCAGGCCTAGTTGCTTATGTTACTCACTTCCATGTTGGCCAGTTTGTTATAGTCCCTTGGATGGTCAACTTAGGGAGATGCTCTGTACATATACTGAAATAAAGTTATAAAATTAGGGGGGCACCTGTGGCTCAAGGAGTAGGGCACCAGCCCCATATGCCAGAGGTGGTGGGTTCAAACCCAGGCCCAAGCCAAAAACTGCAAAAAAAGAAAGGAAAAAAAATAAATAAATACATGTGTGTGTGTGTATATATATATGTTATAAAAGTATTTTACAAACAGTGAATATGTCATATTGTAATATATATGTTTCTTTTTTAACACATAATAAGATCTGGTGAGAAGTCAAATAACTACTTTTATGTAATAATGAACATGCACTTTTTAAGATATCATATAACCATTTTTACAGATAATGAAAACCACTCAGATTCCTACTGATGAGAAAAAGTTACAGCTAAAAATTATAGTTTGTTGTCTACATTAATAGAAGGAAATGCTACATTCCTGTTAGAGAGTAGCAAAACCAAAGACGAAATTTTTTCTTTTCTTTTTTATTTTTGAGACAGTCTCACATTGTCGCCCTCCTCAGAGTGCTATGTCATCATAGTTCACAGCAAAACTTTTGGATACAAGCAATCCTCTTGCCTCAGCTGAGACTACGGGCACCCACCACAATGCCCAGCTATTTTTTAGAGATGGGGTCTCACTCTTGGTCAGGCTGGTCTCAAACTCCTGAGCTAAGGCAATCCACCAGCCTCAGCCTAGCCCTTCAAAGATGAAACTTTTTCAACCCAAATCCACAAACTTAGATTCAATTTCAAGTTTATCAGAAAGACAGGGGATACAGAAGCACATTGAGCAACATCAAGGAAAAAAACAGACAAATTGAGAATGCAGAGCTCTCTACAAAACAAGATGGCCTTATCTTTCCAAAAAGCCAATATATGGTGGAAAGAGTTGGGAATCTTTTCCAGATGAAAAGACTCAAGAGATACAAGGATCTAGGCTGCACACAGTGGGTCATACCTTAAAAATGACTGAAACTCCAAAAGCATTTGTTTATGTGGTTAAATCTATTGACATCTACTGTATTAAAAATGAAACTGGGGCCAGGTGCAGTGGCTCACACCTGTAATCCCAGCCCTTTGGAAGGCCAAGGTGGGAGGATCTCCTGAGGCCAGGAATTCAAGATCAGCCTGGGTAATGTAGTGAAAGCCTATCTGCATAAAAATTTTTTAAACCCAGTGGCGTGAGCGTGGATGGTGTGGGTGGACTGCTTGCGCTCAGGAGGTTGAGACCAGCCTGGGCAAGAGCATCTCTAAAAACGGTCAAGTATTGTGTCACATGCCTATAGTCTCTGCTACTCAGGAGGATAACTTGAGCCCAGAAGTTAGAGGCCAGCCTAGGCAACACAGTGAGATCCTGATTCTTTTTTTTTGGAGACAGTCTCACTATGTCGCCCTCAGTAGAGTGCCACAGTGTCACAGCAACCTCAAACTCCTGGGCTTAAGCAATTCTCTTGCCTCCACCTCCCAAGTAGCTGGGACTACAGGCGCCCACAACAATACCCAGCTATTTTTTGGTTGTAGTTGTCATTGTTGTTTGGCAAGCCCAGGCTGGGTTCAAACCTGCCAACTCCAGTGTATGTGGCTGGCACTCTAGCCGCTGAGCTACAGGCACCAAGCCAAGATTCTGATTCTTAAAGAGAAGGAAATAGGCATGCTTAATCGACTATTTGTAACTTGTTTCCTCATTTGTAAATTAAGACTGCCCACTACTCCTTCAGAAAGCTTCTGTGGAAATTGAATTAGGTAAAACAGATTATGGTTCACGGAATAATACATGAGTCCATGCCACAATGAATAAAGAAGGAAAAGTTCTACCAAACAAAAGAAAACCAACCAGCTCGGCGCCTGTAGCTCCATGGTTAGGGCATCAGCCACATACACCAGGGCTGGGGCAGGTTCAAACCCAGCCCAGGCCTGCAACAATGACAACAACAACAACAACAACAAAAAAAAAAAAAAAAAAAAAACAGCCTAGCGTTGTGGCGGGCATCTGTAGTCCCAGCTACTTGGGAGGCTGAGGCAAGAAAATCGCTTAAGCCCAACATTCTGAGGTTGCTGTGAGCTGTGGTGCATAGTGAGTCTCAAAAAAAAAAAAAAAAGGAAGAAGAAAACCAACCGATAAATGTAGAAAGAATAATGTATTTAGAAAAATCACCATTTAGAAACCATCACAGTAACAGCTGATTCACACAAGCATGAAAGAATGCTAATCAAAAAGATAAAATTTGAAACATGGCAGCTGAGTAACAGCTTCCCTGCAACTGGGCTTGGTGAGTCTGGGGAGACAAGACTCCAGACATCTCTGGCCGGTGGGATCTGCCTATGATCATCCCTTTGAAGATACAGGGAGCCAGCAAGGGACTTCTGGACCCCAGGAGGAGGACAAAAACAGTGGAAAACTGGCAAGTGG
>CAUYPK010128854.1:0-15786 GCA_963574355.1 Loris lydekkerianus
TGCTACGGTAACTAGGAAAATGCCAGGAAGGCTATGTTGACTAGTGGGATGAAAATGTGTCAAATGGTCTATGAAGCTAGTGTATGATGCCCCATGATCATATTAATGTATGCAGCTATGATTTAATAAAAAAAAAAAAGACCGAGCAGGACAAGTCAAAGGAGATTCACCAGGAAGCAGGAAGAGAAGAGGGGAGGGAGGCAAAGCCAAGTTACTCTTTTCCTCACCTAACTTAAGGCAGGTTCTGCCTGGGGCAGGGATCAGGGGTGAAGATGGGGCACTGAGGGGTTCTGAAGTCAGATCAGACTTACCAACATCACAATTTTGTCCAACACCAACCCTTCCTTAGACATCCCCTCTTCCTTTTGTTAGAATTTCTAATTTTCCATTTACCAAAATGGCTACCTGTTCAAATGAATGAAAGATCACAGTTTGATCTGATCCAGAGTTTGATTTTTTTCCCCCCTCTTCAGCATAACAGCTTATACATCTGACGGGTGCAGCTAAAAAGTGGTTTTTAAAGACTTCTCATTGGCAAAGAAATCAATGGAAAGAACTCTCTCCCCTCACCCCCCACCTCCATTCTGCCTTTAATTTTTCTCCCTCTCCAATCCTCTGTTAGGAAACTGAGGTCCTGCTGGGTAAACTGAGGAGTAGTGTGATTTCTCCCACAGTCTCTTGGCAGTTAACTCAGCTTGAGAAATTATGTGTATGTGGGGGGAATCAAAGAATTCCACTAGGGAGATGGAATCTCAAAGCAAGCAAAGTCATCTGTCAAGCATAGGGTTGCTGCTAAAATGAACTTCATGGCAGCCTCCAAGTAACAAGTTTCCAGAAGGGGTGGTGGTGAGGGTGGTGTTATCTAGTGGGACGGATAAGAAAGAGGGACCATTCTGGTACTAATATCTTTGTTATGATGTGGTTTTTGGTCATTCATAATTTCTAAGTCATGGAAAAAGCCCAAGTGCCCATTGATCCACGAATCGATTAATAAATTGTGGTATATATACACCATGGAATATTATGCAGCCTTAAAGAAAGATGAAGACTTTTCCTCTTTCATGTTTATATGGATGGAGCTGGAACATATTCTTCTTAGTAAAGTATCTCAAGAATGGAGGAAAAAGTATCCAATGCACTCAGTCCTCCTATGAAATTAATTTCTGGCTTTCATATGAAAGCTATAACCCATTTATAACCTAAGAATATGGGGAAGAGGGATAGGGAGGGGAGGGAGGGGGGAGGATGGGCAGAGAGAGGGTGATTGGTGGGATTATACCTATGGTGCGTCTTACAAGGGTACATGTGAAACTTAGTAAATATAGAATATAAATGACTTAACACAATAACTAAGAAAATGCCGGGAAGGCTATGTTAACCAGAGTGATAAAAATATGTCAAATAGTCTATAAACCCAGTGTACAGTGCCCCATGATCACATTAATGTACACAGCTATGATTTAATAATAAAAAAAAAAAAGAAAAAAGAATGGCACTCTGACTACTACAGGATGGGTCTAATTTGTATATAAATCAATAAAGCATTTTTCAGTTTTCCATTCTTTTCAGGGAAGCAAAAGAAACTTGAGTCTAATGCCCACACCATGTTGTGATGTTTTCCCAAAAATAATGTCCTATGAGAACAGCCTACTTTACTGGAAAAAAAAAAAAAAAAAAAAAATCCTGACCAATTTCCTCCTGCCAAGCCTAGCAATTCACACTAATTTTTGCTGAATTATCTATTTAGGACTTTGAGACTCTTTGTCATCCCAGTTCCCAAATCCTGATTCTTTAATTCAGACACACATCTGTAATTATAGTTTTAACAAGGCCCAAACCTGAGCAAGCAATTAAGAAATCCAAACACTGTGTACTAACTCCCTGCTTTCCTGACCAGTGGTTCGGCTGATATTCACCCTAATAGCAGCCCCACAAATGCGCCTGGGGAAATGCACTGCCCCAGCGCACTGTCACTCCACTTTTTCTCTCCTACTAAATAGGCCAGAATGCAACTGAGAATTATGCTTTAGTGATCATCTCAAGGTCCTCATTTCTACAAAAACTAAAACCTTTGGCAAATTTTGGTACAACATTGTTAGCAACAACTTCCTGTGACACACCTCTCAACTGACTGTGATGCCATCACTGGTTTCAACTGTACTTGACCTGTTAGCAATCCTTGCTTTGTCTAACTATGGTATTTTCCCACACCCTCAAAAGTTCTCACCCTAAGTCTTCTGAGTCAGAAACCTACAGTCTCTAGACCAAGAGCTTTCAACCTTGGTTGTACATCAAACTTAATCTAGCTCCTATCCACAGAAATTATTTTTGTTTGTTTGTTCATTTTTTTTGTTTTTTGAGACAGAGTCTAACTTTGTTGCCCCAGGCTAGAGTGCCATATAGCTTACAGCAACCTCAAATTCCTGGGCTCAAGCTATCTTCTTGCCTCAGCACCACTGAGTAGCTTAGACTATAGGCACCTGCCCACAATTCCTGGCTAATTTTTCTATTTTTAGTAGAGATAGTGGTTTCCCTCTTGCTCAGGCTGGCCTTGAACTCCTGTGTTCAAGCAATCCACCCACCTCTGCTTCCCGGAGTGCTAGGATTACATGTGTGTGGCATCCAGCCTTGAAATTCTGATTTAACTGTTTGGAGAAAGGTCCCTGCATCACCATTTTTTACTAAGTTCCCAGGGCCACAAAGCCAGCTATCAGACTCCTCACTTTGACTTGCAAGCGTCTTAAAGTGAAAGCTCCTCCTCCCTGCTAGGATCTCATGAGACGCGATTTGTGAAAGCACCGTAAACCCTATACTTGCAATACAACCATGTGAAGATTCCTTGTCATCAGTATCCTCCTTCCCCTCAATGCAGTATTGTAACTAATAAAAATAAAGCTGTCCTCTAATCCACTGGCGTGTGATTATTAGATTTATACAGGGGCCAGGATCTACACTGTGTGTCACAGAATTAGAGCCAACACTCCGAAACATCTCTTTATTGTCTGGCCCTGGCCAAGGGGGAAGACACAGGGCAAACCTTGCAGACACCAGGAAGAGCCGAACTAACTCCTTGCCTCTGTCAACAGTTTTGTGCACTGCAATGCAAAGACACATTAAAAATGAGTGTAGGTCTACATACACACTCATGTTTGAGTATGTTCTCACCCACACACCTATATGCACATTTTTCAAACCTATTTCTCCTACCTAGAAAAGACTAGAAGGATACACAGCAAATGTTAACGATGGTTCTCCCCTCAGTAACAGGTTCATTGGTGACTTTTCTTTTTTCTTTCTTTCTTTTTTCTTTTTTTGAGACAGAGTCTCTTTGTCCCCCTTGGTAGAGTGCTGTGGTATGGCATCACAGCTCACAGCAGCCTCAGACTCCTGGGCTCAAGCGATTCTCTTGCCTCAGTCTCCCAAGTTGCTGGGACTACAGGTGCCTGCCACAACGCCCAGCTATTTTTAGAGGCAGGGTCTCCCTCTAGCTCAGGCTGATCTCAAACTCATGAGCTTAAGTGATCCGCCCACCTCAGCCTCCCAGAGTGCTGGGATTACAGGCATGAGCCATCTCACCCGGCCCTATACTTCTCTTTTTTGCTTCACTGTATATGTTCAAATTTTTATAGTGAACATGTATTGCTTTTATAATCAAAGTAAACAGAAAAAGGGAAAAACAGATAAGAGATCTGGACTGGAGGCCAGCTCTGCCCCAAATCTGCTCTGTGACCCTGAGTGCATGGCTCTTCCTGTCTGATTAGACTGAATGCTTCCTCAGGGCCCTTCCTCTTATATTATAACATTCAAGGACCCTAACTCCCCCTCTGCTTATTAATGTAATTCCCAGGGGACCCTCTCCCCTTGTACTGTGAACTCATAATCTGCTGTGTCAATTTCTCAGTCAAAATCTCCAGACTCTGACCAGTTCCTCACTCCATATGGTATGAACTATAATAAAAAGTGAAACTCTATGCAAGGCCCTGGCCCTACTGACCACAGTGATGTTATGCCTAAAAGCCTGGCTTGGCTGAGACCCACACAGCTCGTGCTCACCTTTCTCCCAGGCTAGGCAAGAATAATACAACAGGCCTTGCTGCGGAATTAGATGCAGAAAGGGCTATGAATGAGTGTGCATGATAAGAAGGCATTCACACTCCTTATCATGCTGAGTTTGGATTAACTTCCCAGGGTCAATGCAATAGCAGGATCTATAAGCAAATCCTGATAGGACACTCGGCAGCTGTGTCACCATGGAAACAGGATACCATGAGCCCCACAGGTCCTCTACAGTGTTTCAAAGAGATATTCACAACCTGGGACAATAAAGGAAGTTGGATCCAGGAAGAAAAAACAACAACAAATTTTACAATCAATCCCTGATGGCTCTCAAAAGCAACCTCCTAAGTATATTCTTGGCAACAGGGCAAGTGGAAAAAACTAATAAAAACTGAGTGCACAGTCTGCTCCCAAGTGTTGGCATTGTATGAATTAATTCCTACAGTGTGTTCTTTCTACCCACTTCCATGTAGACAGCATGGAGATTCACTTTTATGAGTCTGCTTTCTTCCACTCAAAGCCCAGGAATCCAAAACCCAGGAAGGCCTCATACTTGGCCTCCCAGCCACCTTTCACCTCACCTGCCAGCACTCCCTCCATCCCTATTTTGCAGATGGGGAAACTGAGGCACCAAGAAGCTCAATAGTTTGCGCAAGATCACAGAGATGATGAGCAAAAGAGTGGGGATTTTTTCTCATATGGGCTGGGCTTGAACCTTGGGTCTGACTTGAAGCCTCCCCTAGCTAGACCTTGCCTGAGAACTCTTGATGTTTCAAGGAACTAAGCACGAATTAAGCTGACTGGCTGAGGCAGGAACTACTAACAGTCCCAACAGTGTTTTGTACTAAAAGATTAACAGCGAAAAAAAAAAAAAAAATGCCTCAGTCAGAAGCATTGGTCTGGGCATGAGGAGATCCACCAAAATAGGACAGTAAGATTCAAGTCCATCCAAACTTTGGAGCAGTCCCCAAAAATCCCTAGGGCCACATTCCCAATGCCAGTTCCACCACTCTCCAACTGTGGGGCCTTGGGTGAGTCATCTGTCCTCTCTGAACCTATCTACACACCTGTAAACCAGGAGCGCCACGGTAGGGTAAGGGGTAGCAGGTGCCTGATGTACACAGCAGGCCACTCCCATTGGCTCCAGCAGGGACCACCCCACCCCCCACCCTCACCCCGGAGTCCTCAGTTCTTCAAAGTCTGAAAGGAAGGGGCTAACACATGGCCCTGGGAGAGCCCAGTCACCTGCCAGGAAGAGAGAGAGAGAAGGTCAAGAGACCAAGCGCAGAGGTGACAGTAGCCACCTGGCCTTCGTCCTGCTGCCAGCCCGTGCTCTTGTGCTCACCTAGGCAAGGGACACCACCTGCCCAGCCGGCAGCCCCAACAGGAACTAGGCCTCTGACCACGCTGGCTCCAGTCCTGCACCACCCACGGGAGTGAGCTGGCTGGACCACAGCCAGAAGGAGTCCTTCCCACCCTCACTCCATCCGGCCTTCCTCCACCAAAGCCCAGGAGTCCAACACCCAGGAAGAGGGCAAGGAGGCTCTTTGCCACCTGTCACCTCACCTGCCGCGCTGCTTCCCACCCCTTTGGTTCCTGGGGCCCAGGCTCACTCAGATGAATGAACTGAGCCAGTCTCCCACCCAGAAGAGGGGTCGTACTGTCCACACAGGAAGAGCGATAAGGGAACAGCACAGCTGGTCTGTGGGTGTTGTGGGGCCTAGCCTTAAACCTGTCTGCTTAGCCCCAACCCCCGCCCTTTTCTGAGCAGAATGGTAACTTCTTAAGGAAGCGGCAGCTGAGATTCCCTAGTAACAGGCAGGGAGTTTATTCTACTTTCATTTTTTAAACTTTCTTGCCTCCCGGACCCTCTATGAGTCTTTACACCGCCTTCTTCTGAGAAAGACCCAGTAAGATGCGAAACCCCCACGTACGCCCCTTCCACTTCTGTGATGGAGCCGCGGCGGCCCGAGCTCCGGGGCAGGGCTCCTCCCGCCACCTGTGGACTCACAGCGGGTTCCAGCGCTCGGGCAGGCTGCGATGCAGCGAGATGCGGTCGCTGAGGTAGATGTTGATCTGGTGCAGCCGCACGCTCTCCTCCTGCAGCCGCAGCTCCTCGCCCTGCAGGTCCAGCCGCACTGCCTCGCCCCGCGCGCCCAGCGCATCGAGGGGCAGCGGCGGCCGCGGCAGGACCGGCTCCAGCCGCCCGGGGCGCGGGGTGCGCCGGGGTCCCGGCTCCGGGGCCCTGGCCGCGCGCCGCGCGCGCAGCACCGAGCCCAGCCCGGCCAGCGCCAGCAAAGCCAGCAGCACCAGCAGCGCCTCCCGGCCGCGCCGCGGGCCCCGCGGGCAGCGCCTCCGCGCCGCGCGACCCCACATGCGCCCGCCAGCTGCGGCCAGCGGTCGGCGCCCCGAGGCCGCGGCGGAGACCGGGACCCGGATCCCGGAACCGCCACGCCGCCCCGCCTCCGGCCCGCCCCGCCCCGCCGCCGGTCGGCGCGAGCGCAGCCCCCCCAAGCGGCAGGGTGGCTGGTTCCACTGGGGCCCCACGTGGGCTGCCAGGGACTTGCACCCTCCCTCTCCAGCCGCTGTGCGAAGTTAAGGAGCTAACTGCCTGTAGACCGCGGTAAGCACGCAGGAAAAGTTGGCTGAGTGCACCCTGCAGGGTGCTAAGAATTTGACTGCTGTTATCTCATCGGATCTTTACAGAGTCCAACAAAAGGATTAACATCTAGGATTATCAACTCCATTTTACAGATGAGGAGCCTGAGGTGCAATGAGATTAATAGACACCAGGCTGCCTCACTGACTCCTGTAGACCTACCCTCTGCCATACTGTTCCTGGCCCTTGAATAGCAAACCCTCTGCTGTCACCCTATTCGTCCTTAGCTGTGTTTCTTATTCCCCACTTTAGAAACCTCCAAGAAGCTGAGCAAAGGAATGAACCATCCCCTCAGAAATATGCAGGCTTGCACACACCGTATGATCACACCCCTGCCCCAAATAGTTCATTTGCATTAAGTATCCCAGGCCTTGGGCTCCAGGTTTCCTTTAGGGTCATTGAGAGAATGTAGGAGCCATTAGGGTGCTGGAAATATTTAATAGGGCCAACACTAGGGGTGTGGCTCTCTCCTAGGGGCAAAATATAAGGGCAGGACAAAAACCTGAGTAATCAGGATAAACTCTGTCACTTACATCTCTAGCCACTGGGGAGGAGGGAGAAGAGGCTTTACCACTCCGGGCCTTTGCACATACTGCTCCCTCTGCTTGAAATGTCCTTTCCCACCTAGCAAAATTTTACCCATCCTTCAATACCCTGTCAAAAAACCATCACCCTGGAAACCTTCAGTGGCGCCACAGATTTTTAGGCAAATGTATTTCAAGATTAGTACATCATCCTTTTGTGTATTAGTCAGGGATCTGCCAGAGAAACAGACCAGTAAGAGATATATTAAGAGAATTATCACAAGGAATTAGCTTATGCAGTTGTGAGGTCTAGTAAGTCCGAAGTCCACAGGGCAGGCCATCAGGAAGGCAAGGCTGAAACTCCTTCACATCAGCTGAAGCTACACTCCACAAGCAGACTTTCGGATTTTTCAGGGCAACCTCAATTCAACTGATTGAATCAGGCCTGCCCTGATAAATCTCCTTTTCTTAAAGTCAACTTATTATAGACATATACGAAATACCTTCACAGCAACCCCAGGCTTAGTGTTTGATTGAGTAATGGGATGATCGCCTACCCAAAGTGGCACATCAAAATGACCACCTATTATTAGTTACCCAGGCATGTCATAATAACATACCACAAACTGGGCTCCTTAAAACAATCGAAATTTGTTCTCCCACAGTTTTGGAGACTAGAAGCCTGACATTAAGGTGTCAGCAGGGCCCTATGCCTTCTGAAGACTGTAGGGAAGAAATGTTTTATACCTTTCTCTCAGTTTCTGGTGTTGTGGGCAACTGTTGGCATGAATGCATCCCTCCAGTCTCTGCCTCCTGTATCATGTGGCCTTCTCCCAATGTGTGTCTGTGTGTCTCTTCTATCCTTTTTTAAATCCATACTGGATTAGGGCCCACTTTAATAACTTCATTTTTAACTGTTACATCTGTAAAGACCCTATTTCCAAATAAGGTCACATTCACAGGTATTAGGGGTTAGAACTTCAACATGTCCTTGTGTGAGGAGTGGGGGAGACAATTCAACCCATACCACCAGCACACTTTGTTATGACACTCAATACATCAAACTGTGTTTAATTTACACCCTGGCCTGGTAACAAAAAGAACATAATGGCCTTAGAGTATGAGCTGCAGTCACTTAATGATCCTAGAGCTTGGTACAATGTCAAACACACAGTAAGTACTCACTTACTGGATGGCTCCACATCTCACGTTCAACTTCCTTAGGTATCTGTTTGAACCACGGGAGGTATCTGATGGAAGGCATAGTCTTATTAAGTGCAGGGAAAGGTTACTCCCAAAACATAATGAAGAGAAATTCCTCAGGACTTGTTGAAAGAGCCTCTGGAAGTTTGCAAAATCTCCTCCTAAACCCCAGGAAATCCAATAGAAAAGAAAAAAAAAAAAAAAAAAAAAAGAGGCTGACTGGGTGGGGCTCCAGTTCTCACTGAAACCAGAATGCCTACATGAGTTTAAACTTCGAGCTTCCTTATTAGATTGCAGTATCCTCCTCCCAATATACCAGAGGAACAGGTAACAAGTCCAAAGAATAAAACTGTCCAGAGCCATAGCTCGCCAGGTGGCATAACAGGAAATGGAAAGGAGTAAGCTGGCGTGGCAGAACTATTGGATGTCTGCCAATATCCATTCTCCCCTTCTTCCTTGACAGTAGAAACCTTGACTTATTTGCCTGTCTATTTCTCTAGGTAGAATAAAGGCTAGATTTCTCAGCCTCCCTTGCAGCTAGGCACAGCCATGTGACTAAATGTGCTGCCAATGGGCTACAAATGGTATCTGGGGGGACTTCTGAGATAATTCCTAAAACGAAACTTCTTTACCTTTCCTGCTTCCTACTGGTTGGATTATGGATGTGAAGATTGGACCTCAAGCAACTATGTTGGGTTATGAGGTAAAAGTTGTCCACTGAGAATGGTGAAACAAGAAGGCAGAAGGAGCTGAGGCACCTAACACTGTGGATACTGACATCCTGACTGCTCCTCCAGCCTTCATTTATGTGAAACAGAAATGAACTTCTGTTTCATTTAAGCCACTGTCTCTGTGTTTTTTGTCCTATAAAACCAAATCTAACCCTAACTGTTTTTTGTCCTATAAAACCAAATTTAACCCTAACTGAGGATTAAATCTGGCTCTGATAGCATGGTGGTTTTAAAACAAAGCTGTAGTCTGGGCACAGTGGCTCATGCCTATAATCCTAGCATTCTGGGAGGCCAAGGCTGGCAGATCACCTGAGCTCAAGAGTTCAAGATTAGCCTGAGAGCAAGAGCGAGACCCCATCTCTAAAAATTATAGAGCATAGTGGTGAGAACCTGTAGTCCTAGCTACTCAGGAGACTGAGGCAAGAGAATCCCTGAGCCCCCAATCCACTCACCACAGCACTCTACTGAGGGTGACAAAGTGAAACTCTGTCTCAAAAAAATAAATAAGTGAATAAATAAAATACAGCTGCAAATTCCTCATTATTCCCTGCCTTTGAATAAGGTAGACCTATAATTACTTCGATCAACAGAATATGCTTAAAGCAAAGCTCTGTGACCTCTGAGGTGAGGTATAAAAGACTATGAAGCTGCTACTTTGTTCTCAGAATTACCATTCTTGGAGCTTTGAGGTGCCAGGGAATAAATCTGACTATCCTGGTACCATCACATTGAAGAGGTCACAAGTAGACACCCTGTCAACTATGCCAGCTGAGTCCAATTCCCAGTCAGCCCGGCCAACCCAGGCATCAGACATGTGAGTGAACAAGCCATCCTGGAAGTGGCTTTTCCCTGGTCATTCATGTCACCTCCAACTGTTCCAGTCATTTTAGCTGTGGCCCCAGAAAGAATGGAACACAAAGGAAACATGCCCTTTTCTAATTCCTGACCCACAGAATCCATGAGCACAATAAGATAGATGGTGGTGCTTTTACACCATGAAGTTTGGGGATGTTATGCAGCAGAGGATACCTGAAACAAATGGGTGACTTTCATCAACAGTTTCTCATTCAGGAAATACCTACTGAGCATCTACCATGTGCCACATTGAGCAAGTGCAAAACATACACAAAGCTGGGCACTAGTTAAAGTAGTAAGGACAGATTTTAATCAGTAATATACTATTGCAATAGGGAAGAAAGTCCTTCGTGAACTGAACTCAATGTTGATTGGGCATTTTAAATGGAGGGCATGGGGTGGAGACTCAGTAGAATTAGGAACGTGAAAAATTACAAAGGGGTGGTCAGTATAAATGCTAATTAGGCCAGCTGTGTCTGTTAGCTGGCAGTTATCAAAGGTAAGATTTCATCCTCCCAGGAAAACTGGGAGACAGAGGCCCTCCCCTTTCTGACAATTACATTTTATTTATTTTATTTTGTTATTATTTTTTGAGACAGAGTCTCACTCTGTCACCCTGGTTAGACTGTTGTGGCATCATAGCTTACAGGAGCCTCAAACTCCTGGGCTCAAGCGATCCTCTTGCCTCAGCTTCCCAAGTAGCTGGGACTACAGGCGCCTACCGTGACACCCGGCTATATTTTAGAGACAGGGTCTCACTCTTGCTCAGGCTGGTCTAGAACTCCTGAGCTCAGGCAATCCACTCACCTCAGCCTCCCAGAGTCCTAGGATTACAGGTGTGAGCCACCACTCCGGCCTAACAATTACATTTTGAATGAATGGCTTTCAAATCCTCAAGGAGGACACTCCTGAATTGTAGGAAATGTATGTACATTTCAAAGGAACAGAGGAAGGATTCACAACTGTAAGCCCATTTTAGTAAATGCTCTAAGAAATGATGGTTAGGGCCTACGGTCAGGTGTCTGCTGGACTATAAGCTCTTTTGGCACCCTGAGCTTCTCAGCCAGGCACTAACCTAGCATAGGATCACCCTAGGGATGCAGCCCTGACCTGTTAGAAACTATGTTAGTGTTTGTTTAAGCCTTTTAATGTCAGGAGTGAAATGTGGACAAAGTCATTTGTGTTGCCAGGCCACAGATGAGGCCCAGTCAGGAAGGGCTCAGAGAAGTCTGGCTAAGACTTGGACAAGGAGAGAGACTTTGTAACAAGACATATTTTTGACATTATGATGCTCAGAGGCTAATGGAACAGACAACGATAACTAATTTGAGTTATGGTAAGTGTTCTGAAGAAGAAATGCAGGCTTAGGATAGTGCTTAGGATAGTAGAATCTGGTCTAGTTTAGGAGTTTTGCAGAGCTTCTCCGAGGTAGTGTTTACACACGAACCCAAACGCTAAAGAGATTGGAAATCGTACTTTAGGTTAATCTGCAACTCCCTCTGCTGGTGCCTGGCAAAGGGAAAAGAATAATTTTGCATCCCCCGTAGAAGGGTAGAGTACAAGCCACATTTTTTGTTGTTGTTTGTTTTACCATGGTAAGTTGGTTCAGAGCTTTTTATCAAATATTTTCAAAAGAGACCACAAGTCAAACAGTCTAGAAATCTGGGTGCAGTGGCTCACGCCTGTAAGCCGAGCTCCTTAGGAGGCTCAATTGGAAGAACTGGCTGAGCCCTAGAGTTCCATGCCAGCCTGGGCAACCTAGTAAGATCTTACCTCTACAAAAAAATAGAAAAATTAGCTGGGCATGATGGCAAGTGCCTGTAGTCCAGCTACTCAGGAGGCTGAGGTAGCAGTATTACTTCAGCCCAGGGCTTTGATGTTGCAGTGAGCTCTGATGCCACCACTGCATTTTAGCCCAGGCAACAGAGTGAGACCCCTGTCTCTAAATATATAAAGAAATATTTTAAAAATAAAAAAAGTTTAAGAGGCATAAATCTGGTCCAACTCTCTCATTTTACAGATGGGGAGTCTGATCTATAGGCTGGGGGGAAGCTCTTGAAAAACGTGGTGGCCCATGTAGAGTTAGAATTTAACCACACAACCTCTGCTTACTGGCATCCCTGGAGGAGGTCCCTAGGGTTCAGGAGAACAGTGTTGTCTGGGGTGAACCATGCAAAGCATCTGCCACCCAGGACAACCTGCTACTGCTATTAGGCTTGAGGGAGGTAGTTCCACCCACAGTGCTCAGGGCCGCACCTGCTTCTCTCGCAGAACAAAGTCTGCTGGTTGATGCTGGAAGGCAGGTTTGATGGGAAAGGCCTAGAGTTGCACCTTTTGACCTCTGTCCAGACACACTTAAGATCTGTGGTTAGATTATGAAACAGATAAGGCTTGTTATGCATGATGTCTTGGATCAGCTTGCCACGTTGTAATGCTTCAGTTGCAGAAAAAAGAGCAATGGAATTAGGCCTTAAAGACATGGGTTCAAGCCTCAGATTTAGATAAAAGCTACTTTTTATTGAGCACCAACTGTGTGCTGTAAACTGCTAGACTTAATTTTCATGTACAGTAGAACCTCCGTAGTTGACCACTTTTCCTACATTGACCACCTCCTGAAGTTGACCTAATTAGACCAGGCATGCACCACATCACACGTACTCAATGGAAAACTGACCTCTATGTACATCATCTCTACAAGTTGTACCTTGACCACATGGACTGTGACACACAATATTAATTTACCCTCTATAATGTGACCAGTTGAATCCACTCTACACCACAGGAGAGAAGTATGGGCTTTGCCCCTTAGTTGCCTCATTTTTTTCTTTAGTTTAAGTTCTTTACTCACATTTCATTATTACCACGTGTTGGATTAGGCCTAATATACTATCATGTTTATCATGTGTTGCAAAAGATTTTTTTTCAACTGGAAGCACTGGTCTGAACTGTAGGTACATCCCATATAATTGATGAAAAATTTTACAGTTAAGACATGATATGGCCCAAAGGAAAGAACTCCAAACTGCATTGATCAGCTCTGCTTTCTGAAAAGCAGCAGCCAAAGAAAGACAGCAGAACATTTTGGTGTTAGCAGGACCACAATTAGCAACATCCAAAAATGTAAATGTGAGTACTTGGAGAGATATGGTCAGGGAAAGTGGAGACCCACAGCAGAAAAGGAGGAAAACTCAAACAAAAGAGGGCAGTTAACTCCTGAATCTCTGGGCCAGTGATCCAAGAAGTTGCTAAAAAATTCGCAGAGGAATTCAGGATGGCAGATTTCCAAGTATCAAGTGGTTGGCTTGAGAAATTTAAACTTCAACATGAGATCTCTCATAAAGTCCTGTGTGGTGAATCCAGTGCAAGTCAGTTGAAGTTGTGGAAGAGTTCCTCAAAAAGTTACCACTTTGCCAGAAGCTTCAAAGATGACAACACCTATAACGTCAAAGAGCACAGACTCTTTTTCAAGGTTATACTTGACAGGAGCCTCATCATGAATGTGGTAACAAATGTAAAAGCAGAAAACTTTCCAAGGAATGTTTCACAGTTCTGCTTTGCACTAGCTCAGCTGGAGAGAAACTAAAGCCTTTGGAGATTGGTAAATTGGCAAAGCTATCTGCATGCAAGAACTTGAAACCCAAAGACCTTTAAGATACTTAAGAGATCAAAGAGCTGCGTGTGGACGACTGGGGCTCTATTTGAGGAGTACATAAGAGGTATCAACTGAGAAATGAAGAAGTAATGGTTTATTCTACCAACAGCAGACAACTGTCCTGGCCACCCACAAGTGAATCATTTCACAAACACGACACTAAAATTTTTGCCTCCAAACATGACTTTAAAAATCCAACTTCTTGACCAAGACATCAAAATGTCTTGTCAAATGACATCATCAAAACATTTAAAATGCACTACTGAGCCCAACTCCTGCAGTGGGTCATTACTAAAACACAAACTCATGGTCCTCCTGTGGAAGCAACTTCATCTGCAACCTCAGGTAACACCCTGGATGCTGTCCTCTGATCAGTTCTGCTTGGAATAGAATTCAGCCAGAAATGATACAGAAGGGTTTCAAGAAAGTTGGATTGCCTCAAACTTATTAATAAGAAAAGAACAAGTGATCCCATTTCATTGTGGGCAAGAGACATGAATAGAAGCTTCTCTGAAGAAGACAGGACCACGGTCTACAGACACATGAAAAAATGCTCATCATCTCTAATCATCAGAGAAATGCAAACCAAAACAACTCTGAGATATCATCTAACTCCAGCAAGAGTAGCCCACATCACAAAATCCCAAAACTACAGATGTTGGCATGGATGTGGAGAAAAGGGAACACTTCTGCACTGCTGGTGGGAATGCAGGCTAGTATGTTCCTTTTGGAAGGAAGTTTGGAGAACACTCAGGGATCTAAATGTAGTCCTGCCATTTGATCCTGCAATTCCTCTACTAGATGTATATACAAAAGACTAAAATCACTTGGCAACAAAGATATTTGTACCAGATTGTTCACTGCAGCTCAATTCATAATGGCCAAGTCTTGGAAGAAGCCCAAGTGCCTACTGACACATGAATGGATTAATAAATTATGGTATATGTATACCATGGAATACTATGCAGCATTAAAAAAGATTGAGATGGTCGGAGAGCAAGATGGTGGTCGAGTAACAGCTTCCTTGCAACTGGGCACTGTGAGTCTGAGGAGACAAGACTCCAGGCACCTCTGGCCGGTGGGATCTGCCTATAATCATCCCTTTGAGGACACAGGGAGTCACCGAGAGACTTCTGGACCCCAAGACGAGGACAAAAACAGTGGAAAACTGGCAAGTGGTTGCATGCGTTTGATCTGTCTAATCCCACCAGCAGCTATAAGTACAGCAGCAGTGAGACTGCAAACTGGAAAGGCCTTACCTGTGATCTGTTTCGTGTTTTGGACTTGGCACTCAGTTGAATTGCCTTGGGGACAGCTTGGGCAGGAGTGCGGAGAACTTTGGGTGTTGTCTAGGGCCCCAGAGTGAGCACCTGAGCCGGACGGAGCTAATAGTGTTCAGCTGTGGGCCTCAGGGAGCCATTGTGAGAGAACTGCCCCAACAAGCTCGGCCCTCAGGGTTGCAGAGCAAGGATGGGGTGGGAGCTAGTAATCTAGTGACTAAGCAGCCTAAAGGCAGGGACTGAGCAGCCTTATAGCCTTAACCCTCAGGGGTAGAGTAAGACCGGTTTTGGCACACTGGGTAAGTGGATAAACACTTTAGCAGTGATCCCAGCAACAAGCACTTTCCTGGGAAAGCTTCTGTTTAGCCAACTTGAGAAGTTTAAAGTGCCTTTTAAGAGGGCTGAAGAGAGATTTAGGGTCTCCACCCCGTGGAGTTTGAGAAATCAGTGGAGGCCTCCAGTTGTAACAGCATTGTGATTAACATCTCATACCCCAGAAGACCACCAGTTGCCCAGACAATATTCAACAAGATATATATACTGCTTTGTTTTTGTTTGTTTTTTTGTTTCTTTGTTTTTATTTTTTGTTGTTGTTGTTTTGTTTTTTAATTTCAACCTTTTCCCTATAGATTTTTCTTTTCTTTTTCTTTCTCCATTTTTCTAGTTTAAATGTAATTTCCCATTGCTGCCTTTTTCAATAATTAGAACTTCATTTTTGCTAGTGTTTCTACCCCTATTATTTGGTTTTTCACCCAATTTTATCCCATAAAGTTTTCTGTTTGCTTATTTTGGTTGGTTTGATTTATAGCATTTTTGTCTTTCTTCT
>CAUYPK010128855.1:0-11052 GCA_963574355.1 Loris lydekkerianus
TCACCTCCGGGAGTCACTGGAGAAAGCAAAGGAGTAGACAGCTGCAGAGTGGCCCTTCAGTTCAAAGGCTCGCACAACTTCCTGGAAGTCCCCCTTCTTCCCAAAGCAGACTTCCCAAACCTTCACATCTGGGGTGAAGCCACATGAGGCCACAAACCTGCCATTCAACCCAAGTTCCTTTAAAACTTAATGTTAATAGCATCCTGTTCCTGCAAACCCCCTAAATCTCTTTCCTGCCAAAGTTAATAATCTCATATCTGAATAACACTGATCTTTTAAAAAGTGTTTTTAGGCTAGACACTGTGGTTCATGCCTATAACCCCAGCACTTTGAAAGGCTGAGGTAGGAGGACTGCTTGAGCCCAGGAGTTTGAGATTGCAGTAAGCTATAATGACATCACCACACCCTAGCCCAGGCAAAAGAGCAAGACCTTATCTCAAAAAAAAAAAAAACAAAAACAAGAAAAAACCATTCTGGGTGGGGCCTATGGCTCAGTCGGTAAGGCGCCAGCCTCATATATGGAGGGTGGAGGGTTCAAACCCAGCCCCGGCCCAACTGCAACAAAAAACTAGCCCGATGTTGTGGAGGGCGCCTGTAGTCCCAGCTACTCCGGAGGCTGAGGCAAGACTCGCTTAAGCCCAGGAGTTGGAGGTTGCTGTGAGCTGTGTGATGCCACAGTACTCTACCAAGGGCTACAAAGTGAGACTGTCTCAAAAAAATAAAAATAAAAAATAATACTAATTCCTTTATATATGTGAACTCAGTTTATACTTATAGCCTTGTTCTAAGATTCGTTGTATTCCTGGCCCCAACTTTTTTTTTTTTTTTTCTTTGAGACAGAGTCTTACTCTGTCACCCTGGGTAGAATGCTATGGCGACATCATAGCTCACAGTAACCTCAAACTCTTGGGCTCAAGAGATCCTCTTGCCTCAGCCTCCTGAGTAGCTGGGATACAGGCACCTGCCACTATGCCTGACTAGTTTTTCTATTTTTTTAGTAAAGACAGGATCTTGGTCTTGCTCAGGTTGGTTTTGAACTCCTAAGTTGAAGCAATCCACCTGCTTTGGTCTCCCAGAGTGCTAGGATTATAGGAGTGAGCCACTATGCCTGGCCCCACTTTTTAAAAACTACAGATGAAGAGCCAGGCATGGTGGTGGGCACCTGTAGTCCTAGGTACTCTGGAGGCTGAGGTAGGAGGATCCTTTGAGCCCAAGAGTTCAAAGCTATAGTGTGCTGTGATCATGTCTGTGAATAGCCATAGCCTGGGCAGCACAGTAAGACTCCAGTCTCAAAAACAAACTACAGATGAAGAAATAGCAACTAAAGATTGGGGATGGCATGCATGAAATTCCATTGCTACAAGTAGGAGAGCTGAGACTTGAATGCAGGGCTCCCAACTCTACCATGTACCCTCTTCCCACTCTGTGAAGCTGGCTCTCTGTTCTTTGTCTGCCCCCAAGCCCCTCTCCCCATCCCACATGCCAAACCCCCTCCTTCCTCACCTGCTACAAGGGGATATAGCAGCATGTGTATTGCTCATCTGGTTTGTGTTGATGGTAAATAGCACCTGACCTTTCAGATTCCAGATGAGGATAGTGGTGTCACTGGAGACAGTCATGATGAACTTCCCTGAGGGGACAGGGAGTGATGTGAACTGAAGGCAATGACCTGACCAATTGCCACTCTCCAAAGAAATACTTAGGTCTCTGCTGCCCAAAGTATGCTTCCCTCCCAGTCCAAGGGTTGCCATAGATAAGGACTTTGTTGAAGGCTGTAGCTCTTCCTTGCCTCCCTAGGAATTTGGTGTGGTTTCTGGAACTCTATAGTCATTGTCACACTGAGGCTGAACAAATCTCTCAGGCACCATCAACTCATTCAGAAAATATAATTAGACTATTTATGTCTTGGGCATGCTCTACCCTCTGAAAGCTGCTTACCTGTGCTAGCAATGCCAATGTTGATAACAGGTGCTTTGTGTTTTTTAGGGAAGTCCTCTGGGGTGGCTGTAAAGGTGTAGCCCCCATCTTCTCGCTTGGTCATTTTGAAGACACGGAGGGTTTCCCCACTGGCTAGCCAGACAATGAAGGCTCTAGAGACAGGTAGCAAACAAGTCACTCCTTCATCTGGACATTAAGGCCTATGTGTCCTTTTTTTTTTTTTTAGAAACAGAGTCTTACTCTGTTGCCCTAGGTAGAGTGCCATGACGTCACAGCTCCCAGCAACCTCCAGCTCTTAAGCTTAGGCAAGTAGCTTGGACCACAGGCGCTTGCCACAACACCTGACTATTTTTTTGTTACAGTTTGGCCGGGGCTGGATTCGAACCCACCACCCTTGGTATATGGGGCCAACACCCTACTCACTGAGCCACAGGCACCGCCTAAGCCCTATATGTTCCAAGTCCTGTGCTGGGTTCTGAGAAAAATCAAGATCCCCCACGGCAGCACCTGTGGCTCAGTGAATAGGGCGTTGGCCCTGTATACCGAGGGTGGTGGGTTCAAACCCAGCCCCAGCCAAACTGCAACAACAACAAAAAAATAGCCAGGCTTTGTGGTGGGTGCCTGTAGTCCCAGCTGCCCTGGAGGCTGAGGCAGGAAAATCGCGTAAGCCCAGGAGATGGAGGTTGCTGTAAGTCCTGTGACGTCATAGCACTCTACTGAGGGCAGTAAAGTGAGACTGTCTCTACAAAAAAAAAAAAAAAAAATCAAGATTCCCCCCCCCATATACCCTACAGTCTAGCCTTACAACTTCACTCCTTGGTTCAAAATCTTGCAAGCCCCCTGGAAAGATAGAATTCATTTGGCCCAGCAGGTGGCTCACTCCTGTAATCCTAGGACTCTGAGGCAAGTGGATTGCCTGAGCTCAGGAGTTCAAGACCAGCCTGAGCTAGAGCAAGACCCCATCTCTACTAAATATAGAAAAACTAACTGGGCGTTGTGGTGGGCACCTATAGTCCCAGCTACTCCGGAGGCTGAGGAAAAAGATTAGTTGAACTCAGGAGTTTAAAGTTGCTGTGAGCTGTGATGCAACAGGGTGACAGATGTGAGACTCTGTCTCAAAAAAAAAAAAAAAAAAAAAAAAAAGGATTCTAATGGCTTTGGCTCCTTTAGAAATTCCAAGATCACTTCCAAGATTTAACCAGAAGCCAGGCTGTGGTATTTCTTGAGTAAGAGGTTGTTCCCTGTATTTCCTTGCTGTGTACCAGCACAGCCCTCCAGGGAGCCCCAGGCAGTACTCCTGATACTCTTTCTGCCACCCTAAGGGAAACCCTGGGTCTCTCTTCATTATCCTAAACCAAATATGGGAATACCATAAGCCTTGAGCTGGGCTTCTGCAGGCAAACCTGAGGCTCCATCCTGTCCCACCTGCAGTCAGGGCTGAAGCGCACCAAGGTGGCGTGGTCCAGCTCCACATTGGCTCTCATACTGCGATGTTCTCGCTGTAGAAAGTCCTTGGTGCTCCAGATGCGGACAGTGCGATCATCTGCACAGCTGGCCAGGTACTTGCCATTGCTGCTAAAGTCCATGCAAGATACATTCCCACTGTGGCTCTGTGAAAAGGGTTACAGGAAGTGTGAACAGGACCCCACAAACTGACGGAGAAGCCAAACCTGGAGCCATGACTCTGGGGCCTATTGCCTGTATTAAGAGCAAGCTGAGGACAGGCTGGGATGAAAAGGGATGAGCTAGGGCATCCTCAATGATCATGACCATATGCAGAGGTCTGTAATGTGCACACCATGTACCTTCAGTGCTGCAGCCAGGAGGCGGTGGGTGAAGTTGTGTTGTTGAGGCTTCTCCTTGCGAATCCGCTGATGCTGTTTCTGCTTCTTAGATCCCGATGATTTGCTAAGTGGAAATCCATTTGCTTTTGGACCTATAAGGAAGGGCATATCATGTCATTCATTCACTCATAAACATTGGTCACCTATTATTGGTCAGGCATTGAGTACAGCAAGAGAACTAGATATGACTTTTATCCTCAGGAAAAGAGAAAAAGTATGGATGTAGGCAAAAACAGGATTTGGAATCAGACCAAGGTTTAGATTCTGTCTCCACCAATGAATGATATTGAGGAAGCTGCTTAAGGTAAGTCTAAAGAGCACCTTAATGCAAACTGAAAAAGGCATACTCTGGACAGATGCAGCTGGGTGGGTACACAGCAGGTTGAGAGGACTTGGAAGAGATAATACATGCAAAGTGACTACCAAGAGTACCAAACACAAGCATTAAAGGTTCAAGGGAGTTCTAGGCAGAACTCAAGAATAAGAGGAAGTCACATGTACTGAGCCCTGTGCCAGGGATGGCACCACTTATGTATAAAATATCTTATTGACCAAGCTGGTCCAACTTAGGGACCAAGTTCCCCTATCCCCAATTCCTACAAAGAAAAGAAAAAAAAAAAAGAAAACTCCTGAGGCCCACATAGAAAGATGGCCACAATCCGGCCACTGCTTACCCTCCAAGCTTGTCAACCAGCTCCCCTCTCACACTTAAATCACAAACTTAAATGCTGTTTGGAGACTCCTTGCCTTCCTGAGTACTGCCATTGGCAGGACTGTCTTCTTTGACCTCCTTGCAAATGCTTCTTACACAACCCTCCTTCCAGACCCCACACCATCTCCTGTTTCTAGTGCTGACTACTTCTATGAAACTTATTTATATTGCGATTTTCCCTTCCATTTTTAGATGTTCATAATCCACAGATTTGCATTTTCTTTTCTTTTTGCAGTTTTGGCCGAGGCTGGGTTTGAACCCGCCACCTCTGGCATATGGGGCTGCACCCTACTCCTTTGAGCCACAGGCGCCTCCCTACATTTTCCTTTTTCTTATATATATATTTTTTGAGACAGTCTCACTATGTTGCCCTCTGTACAGTGGGCACACAGCTCACAGCAACCTTAAACTCTTGGACTTAAGCAATTCTCCTGCCTCTGCCACCCAAATAGCTGGGACTACAGGCGCTGGCCATAATACCCGGTTTTTTTTTTATTGCCGTTGTCATTGTTTAGCTGGCCCAGGCTGGGTGGGAACACGCCAGCCTTGTAGGAATTGGGGAATATGTGGCTAATGCAGTAACCACTGTGCTACAGGAGCCAAGCCTCTTTTTCTTATTTTTGCCTCAGCTTCCCAAGTAGCTGGGACTATAGGCGACCACAATGCCCAGCTAGTTTTTCTATTTTTAGTAGAGGGTTCTCTCTGTTGCTCAGGCTGGTCTTGCTGCCTCCCAGAGCGCTAGGAGTACAGGCGTGAGCCACCACACTCGGCCCACGGATTTTGTTTTTTTTTAAGAGAGACAGTCTTATTTTGTCGCCCTCGGTAGAGTGCTGGGGCGCCACAGCTCACAGCAACCTCCAGCTCTTGGGCTTAGGCGACTCTCTTGCCTCAGCCTCCCGAGTAACTGAGACCACAACGCCCGGCTATTTTTTTGTTACAATTTGACCAGGGCCGGTTTTGAACGCGCCACGCTCGGTATATGGGGCCGGTGCCCTACTCAACTGAGCCACAGGAACCGCCCGGGTTTACATTTTTTATGTATTTCTCCCTTACTGGACTCCTTAAAGAAAAGACCACAAAGGGGTACTTATTACAGGGTAAAAAGTACTCAATAAACGTCGATGTATGCTGCAGAACTAGTCCGAGAGTGCTTTTTCTAAAATCAAGAACATGTAGCACTTTTAAGAGTCTACAACGCTCTCACCGGAACCCCCAGCAGCAGTGGGGGGGGATCAGAGGGAAAGCGGCTATTACTCGGCCACTGCAAAAGCCGCAGCGCGCGACTCAGGTCCTAAAGAGTCCTGCCAAGGGGTGCGACGGCCCCGCGAGGCGGCACTTAGTCTCTGGAGGCTACGCTCATTTCACAAGAGGAGCAACTGAGGCCTTGGGAGCCCTGGCCCTCACCAGCCGCGGACCCAAGACCACGCGGAAGCCGGGTGCGAGGTCCCTGCCGGTAGCCCTTGCTTGCTCCGGACCCACTTACGGGCGGATTGGCTGCACCTCTCTTCCTCAGCGTGCAGCCACCCCCGCGCTACTGCCGCCGTCGCCATCAGGGCCAGCAGCCCGAGCAACAGCGGAAAACCCATCAGCTCCGGCATCTGCGGTAGCTCCATGTTGGCGGAACCACTGCCACCTCAGCCACTAACTCCGCGGATGTCCGCACGTCCCCGCGGTGCCGCGCACGCATCGGGGGCGGGACCTGGCCGTTAGCGCGTCTGGAGGGGCGGGGTCTGACCGTTGGGTCTCTTCGAGGGGCGGGGCCTAGCCGTTAGAGACCCTCGAGGGGCGGGGTCCGGCCGTTCGGGCGTCTTGAGGGGCGGGGTCTGACCGTTGGCGCTCCTCGAGGGGCGGGGTCTGGCCGTTGAGGGTTTTTTGTTGTTGTTATTGGTTGTTTTTTTTTTTTTTTTTGAGACCGAGTCTCACTTTGGCTCTCTCTGTAGAGTTCTCGGACGTAACAGCTCACAGCAACCTCAAACTCTTGGGCTTAAGTGATTCTCTTGCCTCAGCCTCCGGAGTAGCTGGACTACAGGCGCCCACCACAACGCCCGGCTAGTTTTAGAGACGGGGGTCTCGGTCTTGCTCAGGCTGGTCTCGAACTCATTAGCTCAAGCAATCCATTCGCCTCGGCCTCCCAGAGTGCTAGGATTACAGGCGTGAGCCACGGCGCCCACTGTTGAGGGTTTGTTGACGTGGTTGTGGGGGACGTGATCTGCTCGCCTTGCTCCTGCCTCTCTTCAAAGAATTTACTTATAATTGTGTATTAAAGGCGTTTTTCCAGCCAGTATCACACTGGATTCTTTTACGGAGGCAGGACGGGGATTATTGTTCCCATTTAACTGGTGGAAAAGCGTTAGCATCAGGTGACATTCAGATGGGCTTTAGTTGTTGATGGAAGGGGAAGGGTAGTCCAGGAACTGGGGTGGGGTGACCTCCGCAAAAATCTAGAGGGAGATGCGGAGCATGAACATGATAAAAGGAAATGGTAGATACGGTGGGAAGGGTCTGGAGGGCCTTGAGCACTACTGGCTCGCTCTATCCAACAGACTAGTGATTACAGAGTGGAATGGGGCAAAATCTGCATCTGCGATTCTCTACATGGACCAAAGCCAAACAGATGACCAGAAGTGGCTGCAAGGATCTGAGAGGGAGATGATAATGGATTGGCGAGTGGAAAGGAAGTTGAAAGCAGATTTTTTAACAAAATTGATTTTGAATAATTATAGAATCACAAGCAGTTGAAAAAAAACAAACAGGGAGGTTCCATGGGGCTTTCTCCTATTTCCCCCAATAGTAACATCTTGCATAAAGATAGTACAATTAAAAAGTAAGAATTTGACATTGATATAATCTATAGAACTTATTTCGCTTTCTCCCAAAAGGAGATATTCTGGAAGACTAATTGATAGAACTTGGTTTAGATAAGTGTGGCTGAAGAATGTTCTCAGAATGAGCATGCTTCCATAGGCTACCCAGGTGTTCAGCCCAGAGCAAGTGGAAGTACTAGGGTTGGAAATGGCAGTCTCAAACAATTCCCTTTCCTCCAGGGAGCCTACCTCTCCTGACAGTCCAGGCTCTCCAGCCATTAAAGTGACCCTATGAGGACAATGCTGTCTACCGAGGCTAGATGACAGACATACCAGCAATCTTGGGTGAGGAAACAGATCCAGTCAGAGAGCAAATGAAGCGGCCTCATTTCCTTCCCTTTTGTCCTTTGCAGGGGAACTGGCTTTGACTCAGCTGTGGGCAGTGGGTGGATAGGGCTGCAAGGGGTGTGTCCAGAGTAGCCTGCAGCTTTTCCTCCCCAACTCAGCTGTTTAGAACTTGGGCCCAGCCATAAACCACCATCTAGGGAACAAACCTGTACTTTTAAGAAGGATTTCATTCACCAGATGTTAGGATGGAAACTTACTAGGTGTTCAGAGGAGTGAGGAGAGGCATAAGGGTTGGAGAAAGAATTCTCACACAGTGATTAGGACAGAACTGCAAAGTTTATTTTCCCAAGAAAGAAGGAGAAGAGAGAGTGAGCAACCATGACAAGCAGGAAAAGAGAAAATGCTGGGCCATTGAGGAAAAACGGCTAGTTGCTTTTTTTTTTGTTGGTTTTTTTTTAGAGACAAAGTCTCACTTTGTCACCCTTGGTAGAGTGCTGTTGCGTCACAGCTCACAGCAACCTCCAGCTATTGGGCTTAGGTGATTCGCTTGCCTCAGCCTCCCGAGTAGCTGGGACTACAGGTGCCCGCCACAACGCCAGGCTAATTTTTTTTTTTTGGTTGTAGTTGTCTTTGTTGTTTGGCAGGCTGGGCTGGGTTCTAACCTGCCAGCTCCCATGTATGTGGCTGGTGCCCTAGCCGCTGAGCTACAGGTGCCGAGCCAAGAAAATGAATTCTTATAGGTAACAAGTTAGGCCACAGGTGTTTTAATTAAAACAAAGGGGATCGTTGTGAGTTTTCTCTTTAGAAGGGCAATTACATGCTGTAAGTTTATTTCTTTTACTTTCTGTTAATCGTGTATTTTCTTCTGTTAGGTTATTAAAAGACCACCTTTCACCAACCATTCTGCATGTGATATTTATTGATCCAGAAGCTTTGTATTTCATTTAATCTTCTCACATTCCCATCCCACAGATTAAGAGACTGATGCTCTAGAAAGTTAAGTGAATTTCTCAAGGTTGTACAGGTAAAGCGTGAACTTGGGGACAGATGCAGGTTTGCCAAACTGCAATCTACACATGTGGGCAGGAGCAGCCATTCTTTGTACAGCTCTACCTAACCTACCAAATTATTTCACATCCTTGCATTCAGTCAATACCTTTTTTTTTTTTCTTGAGACAGAGTCTCACCTTGTTGCCCTAGTAGAATGCCATGGCATCATAGCTCACAACAACCTCAAACTCTTCCCTTGCCTCAGCCTTCCGAGTAGCTGGGACTACAGGCACCTGCCACAACACCTGGCTAGTTTTTCTATTTCCATGGGTACTTTTAATGGCCTTTAAGATAGGCCATGTTATAAAAATAACTTTAATTTTTATTTACTTAATTTTATTTTTAAAATTTTATTTTTTTATTTTTTGAGACAGAATCTCACTTTATCACCCTCAGTAGAATGCCGTCGTGTCACAGTTCACAGCAAACTCCAACTCCTGGGCTTAGGTGATTCTCTTGCCTCAGACTCCCAGGTAGCTGGGACTACAAGCTCCTTTCACAATGCCCGACTATTTTTTGTTGCAGTTTGACTGGGGCCAGGCTCGAACCCGCTACTTTCTGTATATGGGGCCGGCGCCCTACCCACTGAGACACGGACACCACCCCTATTTTTAAAATTTTAAGTAATTTTTTTTTTTTTTTGAAACAGAATCTCACTATGTCGCCCTCGGTAGAGTGCCACGGTGTCACAACTCACAGCAACCTCAAACTCCTGGGCTTAAGCGATTCTCTTGCCTCAGCCTCCCAAGTAGCTGGGACTATAGGCACCCACCACAATGCCCAGCTATTTTTTGTTGCAGTTGTCCTTGTTTAGCTGGCCCAAGCCAGGTTTGAACTCGCCAGTCTCGGTGTATGTGCCTGGTGCAGTAACCACTGTGCTATGGGCTCCAAGCCTAAAATTTTAAATAATTTTAATGCTAACCTTCTCTATATTATTCCAATTTATTGTACCTGCTGCCAAAGCAAGCACAACTTTGGTTTTTAAACACCGTTTGGCAAATGAGAAGGCCAGCCATGGTGGCTTACACCTGTAACACTCTGTGAGGCTGAGGCAGGTGGATTGCCTGAGCTCATGAGTTTGAGACCAGCCTGTGCAAGAGCAAGATCCTGCCACTAAAATAACCAGACATTGGTGGAGGGGGGCTGTAGTCCCAGCTACTTGGGAGACTGAGGCTAGAAAATCACTTGAGCCCAAGGTTTTGAGGTTGCTGTGAGCTATGATGCTACAGCACTCTACTGAGGGCGACAAAGTGAGACTCTGTCTCAAAAAAAAAAAAAAAACAAAGATAAAAATAAAAATAAACAGATGAAAAAAAAAGATTAGGCCCACCCCACGTCAAGTAACTTTCCCAAAATCAACAAGGAAGCAAGGGAAAGAGCCTGAGTCAACTCCGTTCTGAGTCAAACTCAGTTCTGCTATATTCAAAGATCTATGCTCCATCAACCAAGCCACCCTGGCTATACACAGCCTCACTCTTACCCTCATATAGGCCAGTTGGAAGCCAAGACCAATACGTGGAAGGAGAGCTTATGACACAAAATGGGATTTCAGGAAAGCTGGGTCTATTAGGGAGGGAGATTTGCCAAGGGAACTTGAGGGGCAGTGAGACTTGGCTGTAGCTTCTGGGATGGACATTTAGACAGGTGGAGCAGAGGGTGGGAAGGAATTCTAGATGAGAAGCAAAACAAACCAAGAAATAACTTGATTCCTGTGCAGAACAGAGTGACTGATTAGGCCAGCCCATCTAGGTGAGGGCACATGTGGTGCCCGAGGAAAGGATGTGGGTACAGCAGGGAAACAGGGATGTGGAATGAGATAGGAAAACCTAGGCCTGCCTCCTTGGTGGGCTGACTATGCCTTGCAAGGGCAGAGTAGAATGATGCATCTCAGGAACCCCTGGAGATTCAGGACCCCTTGAAATATGAAAATGTGGAGACTGTGGAAAGACACAGTCTGGAGGAATAGATAGCAAGGTGTAGTCACACAGCACTTTGAACATCTGTTCTGAAGCCTGGCCTCATCACAGGCCAGCAAGAACCAAAGAAGCAGTCCAGGCGCAGTGGCTCGTGCCTGTAATCCTAGCACTTTTGGAGGCTGAAGCAGGTGGATTGCCTGAGCTCACGAGTTCAAGACTAGCCTGAGCAAAAGCAAGACCCCCTTCTCTACTAAAAATAGAAAAACTAGCCAGGTGTAGTGGCGGGTGTCTGTAGTCCCAGCAACTTAGGAGGTTGAGGCAAGGGGATAGCCTGAGCCCATGAGTTGAGGTTGCTGGAGACTCTATCTCAAAAAAAAATAGAAGCCGGGGGGGGGGGGGGGGGGGAAAAAAAACGGCGAAAAAGTAGGAGGTGGCCAAAA
>CAUYPK010128857.1:0-68114 GCA_963574355.1 Loris lydekkerianus
ATGTGAAACTTAGTAAATGTAGAATATAAATGTCTTAACACAATAACTAAGAAAATGCCAGGAAGGCTATGTTAACCAGTGTGATGAAAATGTGTCAAACTGTCTATAAAACCAGTGTATGGTGCCCCATGATCGCATTAACGCACACAGCTATGATTTAATAATAAAAAAGGAAAAAAAGTAAAAAGCCCTTGTTACAAATTTAGATTATTTCTTTCAAATTTTGTTAGCTATATTTAAATATGACTGGGTTTTTTTGCTAGTTTATAAATTTTAGAATATAGATTTTAAATTTTTATACTCACAAAGGGTGAGTATATTTTATCAGATGCCAATTAGATCCCTGGTACAAAGAGAGCTAAGAACCTATGATAAGACAGACAGAAAGGGGAGTGCACTCTCATGTCATAAAGCCGCATAGACAAAGGTACAGAAATCTGTCAGCAGCGACTGGTTTGAGAATAAGAGCAAGACCTAACGTTTTTATTGTGCTTTTTCATGGCTCAGATGCTACACCATTTGATTTTCCCAAATAATCATATGAGGTTGCTGCAATTATTTTCCTCAATTACAGATGAGAAACAATTATAGATGAGAAAACTGAGGCAATAGATGTAAAGTGACTTTCCAGGGGCCACACAGCCAGGAAGAGGTGGAGGTGGCTGACTGACTTTGGAGGCCAAGCTGACAGCAATCCATCAGACAGCTGTACAGCAGAAGTCAAAGTAACAGCAGAAGTCAGAGGGACAGCAGCAGTCAGAGTCACAGCAGAAGTCAGAGGAACAATAGCAGTCAGAGTAACAGCAGAAGTCACTGCAACAGCAGCAGAGTGACAGCAGCATTCAGAGGAACAACACAAGTCAGAGTCACAGCAGAAGTCAGAGGAACAATAGCAGTCAGTGGAACAGCACAAGTCAGCGTGACAGCAGCAGTCCTACATGCCGAGCACTGGACGGGCTTCAGGGATTGTGCTGCTGCTTCAGCAGCGCTGCAAGGTAGCAATCGTCTCTAATTTGTGGACACTAAGGCTTAGAGAAACTATTAGCTCTGCTGAGCCAAAATTGGAATTCAGGTCTGTGAGATGTCAAGCCTGCACTCTTAATGTCTGTAAGAAAGTGTACAATGGAGATGGGAATCTTGTGGTGTAGACCATGCAACGCACTAGCCAGAAGCCAGAACATACACGGCCTGGAAAGCCATGCTACAGAGTTTGATTTCAGTATGTGGTATCAGGGAGTTGTTGATAGCTTTTTAGCATAAAATCAATGGTATGTAATCTCTGTTTTAGGCTGATCATTGTGGCAACAATATGGAGAATAAATTGAAGGTGCATATAGTTAGAAACAATGGGAGCAGTTAAGTACCCAATGGAGCATCTCTCCTTAGAGAACGTTAAGATAAAGAACAGACGTGGTAGAAAAGATATTTGAGGAAAGGATGGGACCTGGTACACATTAGAAATCATAGGGGTTGGGGTGAGGAAGTGGTGATGTCAAAGATTCCACCCTGGTGAACATCCACCACATAAGTTGAAGGTGAGGCCACGGAGGACAGACAAACTTAACTTTAAGGGGCAAAGACAGTCAATTTTAATGACTGCTTCTTTGAACGTAGTGAGTTGAGGTACCCATAAAATACCTTGGTGGGGATATTCAACTGAAAGTTGGAAATTTGGGCATGCTCCTCTACACTGAAATGTACTTTGATCCTTGGTGGAGGTGAGAGTGTGCTCCTACATTTCAAAACCAGACCAAAGATGTGGAATCAAGGGAAGAGCCGAGAAGTGGACTTAGAAGTTAGGGGAGGAAACTGCTCTTAGTAGCTAGAAGAGACAGCAGGGACAGCAGAAAACGCAAAAGTCGCAAAACACTAAAGTAGATCCTCGGGAAAGATTTTGAATTTCCTATTCTGGAGGCCTTTTAAAATAGGTAGAAGCAGGCTTCTTTTGGATTTGTTTAAGTTGTAATTTGCATAGAAACAGAGGGATGGAAAAAATGACAGTTGTAGGTCCCATCTGGCCCATTCACAGACTGGGACTTATATGATAAGTAATGACAGAAACATTTGGGGTTTCAGGCACAGGAAGGAGAAGAGAAGGCAGTGGGCAGTTGTCTAAGAAAACTGCTTTTTAATTGTAAAATAGAATGATGGATAGCTCTGTGTGTGTGTTTGTGCGCGCGCACGCGCTGGAGGAAAGTGTTATTACATTAAAGATTTAAAAATTGGTCTTGAATTGCTCACAAATTTATCTGCCAACACTATAACATTGTGTGAACCCTGGAAAAAACCAGGAGAGACATGTAAGCCATGGCAATTTTAAAAGAGCCTGAATGTGAATGTGGCAATATCTGTAAAGAGCTATGTGTCTTTGGGAGGAGCGGAAAAATACAGAGTAGTAGATGATAAACTAGTCAAGCAGGTGAATCATTTTAAATACCTGCAGAATCTCATTAGCCCAGGAGGGGAAAGAATTCTGAAGCTGTGTGATTGCAATTTATGACAATGAAGAATAGTAAAGAAGATTTATAATATAGTGACAAAGCCAATTATCAAATTTGGCAGGGAAACTTGGATATGGAAAAGAGAAGATAAAAAGACAATGTGGTAGATTTTAAATGTAGAAATATGCAGTGTTGTAAACATTGGTCATTAGTGACCATATTGGTCATTTGTGTAATTTACTTTTACCAAAAAAAGATAAAAAAAAAATGTTGCGAGGATTGATAAAATTGAAAGCTGATTAAATACTCAGTAAGAGAAAAGGAGATAGATGTCATTTCATGGACAGAGGCTTTGGAACATCACCAGTTGATCCAAACCAAACAATCTACAACAGAGGAAAGTCTGTGTATGCAAATGTGACTCTCACCAATGAAAAAGGCCAGAATTAGTCCCCTTTGGTGCCTGGATTAATTGGAAGTCTTCAGATTTTCCAGTAATAGGAAAATGAATCCTCCTTGCAGAAAAAAGAAATGTCTTGACTTTTGAATCACAAAGTTCCAGGGCTAAAAGTGTATTTAAACTAAGCTTAAAATACTGGCTCAGATGATTTTCCAAGAAGCTGTTATCTTTGTCTCTGAGCTCAGCTCTGCTCTCCTCCTCATGTGATATCTTTCTCATGAGGTTTTCTCCTCCTCAGCTCAAAATGGCTGCCACAGCTCCAGCCCTTACTTCTTGTCAGTTTCCCAAGCAGTGTGACCAAGCACTGCTCTCCCTACAGTGGTCAACCATAAGGTTTGGATATGATGATCACTGGCCAGACTTGAGCCATGTGTTTGTTCCAAGCCAATACTATGGTATGGAGAATGGGATATTATTATTGGTTTTGCACCAATTTGGGCTCACCCCTGGAATGAAGGGGATTGGTAAACATTAAATCACATGAGTGAAGAATGGATGAGGGTGGTTCCCTCAAAAAAGTAAGGGACGGTTTTCACAGAAAAGGAGGCAAGGATTGCAAAAATAGTTTTACCTTCTGTCACTTTTAAGCTTTTTGTGCTAAAGTTTTAATCCATTTCACTTTGCTTTTGTCAGTGGAATTATCAGGTACATATTATTAGGCAGAAAATCCACCTTGCTACAACCGAGTAAACTCTTTTGACAGTTTGTGCTAGTGATTGCCTAAGTGGAGTAACACTAATTATTGTAGGTGAGTGGTTTTTGTCTTCTTTTAAACAGCTTAAAGAAGATGACAGAATACATAGTTGGGAAGATAAAACTGATCTGTTCATATAGTCACTGCACTACTGGATCGCTTAGTGTATTAAAGCTATCACAGGGTGTGGCTTCCACTGGGCAGCCTCCACACTTCTCCCCCATTTACCTGCGCCAGCCTGAGGAAGGAAGCTTTGAACATGTTCATTACAATCTGTTAGACTTTGGTGTAACTAATGCCGCTGGGAATATCTCATCACTTGGGAAACAACCGACGAGAAATGGTGGAGGGTACCACAGAGACTCGGTGCTGCTCGTAACACAACATCACACACACATTCTTCAGAAGTCAGTGCATCGTGATGATCATGCAGAAGAAAGAAAGCACGTGGAGTTTGATCTGTTGCTCCTTGTGTGGGGGCATCTGGACATGTGAACACAATAAACTTTCTTTTGTCATCTGGGAGGAAAAGTCAGACTCTCTCCCTATGTTATATTTTCACAGTGTGTATTTGCAAATGCCAATTTGCAGCAAAGACTTTCCTTGAATACATTAAGGTGAAGCCATATGTCTTGGGGAGAAGAAAGAGAGAATTGCATGGGCTGGGCCAGTTTTCTGCACAAAAAGTGCAGCAGGAGGAAGCACATACATCTGGGAAGATCCCCAGGCCTGCTAATAAATATCAAGGGTGGCATTTTGCTCTCTGCTCATCCCCACCCTCTTTCATCCCACATCCCCCTTCCTTACCTACGGAACCTCTACACAAAAACAGCTAAGACAGAGGAGTTATTGGAAAAAAGTATGCTTTTTCATGGGAATCGAGGTCTGATTTCTTAGAAGTTCATTTTGTAAATGAGAGAAATTTACAAAAAAAAAAAAACACACACACACAACACTTTCATTTTTTTTTTTTCACATTTTGTTGTCAGAGTTTTCAAATACAGAAGGAATAGCAGTTCTGTTTCTTGCAAATAAAACTCTTCCAAGAGAATGTATTCGAGGAACTCAGCCAATCATGTAATACAAAGAGACAAGCAAGAAGCTGCCCCAGAAATGTACAAACTGGTTCTTCGTCAGTTTCTACCGGCAAGAGAGAGACCTTCAGAATCACCATGTTCCGTCAGCATCTTCCGAAGAGCTTGCGAGTAGCTCTGAAGCACATCCATTTTTTTGCTGAATGCACATTGTCTGATGCCTATTGTGTGCTAGATGCGGTGCTATTTGCCTGCATATGCTTCACTGAATTTTCACTTTATCCTTGTTTAATTTATCATTCATTAAAAACTGAAGACTTTGTGGGAAACTGGGAACTTAAATAGGGTGTGCATGTTCAGAAACACAGCGACAGAGCCGGTTTTGGGCCACAGAGTTTGCAGTATGTCATGTTGCCCTCCATGGGGTGGGAGGACACTCTACCTTACAGAGATTCACGAGGATCTGCTACGGAAGCCTCAGCACCCTTGAAGATGACTCAAGAGGAAAGGCTCAACCACTCTGTTAGCATTGTCTGCATTTGGACCGTGGCAAGGAGAAGGGGACATCCCTGCAGGAAGCAGTATTGTGCCCCAGGAAAGTGTGGGCCTGAAGGGGACACCAAAGCTCCCGGGACTCACTCTCGAGAATGAAAACAGGGAGCTCAGGTTGGTAAGACAGCCAGCTAAGAAAGAAAGTGTGGACCACAGACCGTTGGGGGCTTTGGGAATGCCTGGAGACTTACAGAATTTGTCCCTTCTTTTTGCACTTGTTTATATTAAATTTTTATTGTTCATTTCACTTCAGTGATTAAAAATAAATACCCTAGCCAGGAATGATGGTTCACACCTATAATCCTAGCACTCTGGGAGGGTAAGCAAGTAGATTGACTGAGCTCAGGAGTTTCAGACCAGCCTGAGCAAGAGCAAGACTCTACTAAAAATAGAAAAACTAGTCTGGAATCATGGCAGGCACCTGTTGTCCAGTCTACTTCAGACGCTGAGATGAGAGAGGATTACTTGAGTCCAGAAGTTTGAGGTTGCTGTGAGTTGTGACTCAATGGCACTCAACCTCAGGGTGAGCAAGTGAGACTCTGTCTCAAAAATAAATAAATAGGTAGAAAAATAGATAAGCACCCTAAAGCCAAAGAGAGTGAAAGGAGGAAATGCAGGGACATGTTTGCCTCAGCAACCAAGGGAAGTAGGACCATGAAAATGGCATTTACCTCCCTGGCCTATCCAAGGGAGAGTGAGGAGGTTTAAAAATACAGTCATGTGTTGCTTAATGATAGGGATACATTCTGAGAAGTGTGATTGCTGTGCCAGCATCACAGAGGGTGCTCACACAGAGCCCGATGGTGCGGTACAGCCTAATGCACACATAGGCTGCATGATGTACCTGCTGCTTCTGGATAGAACCTGGGCAGAATGGGGCTGTACTGTAGGCAACTGTAGCACAGTGGTGAGTATTGGTGTATCTAAAGGTAAATAAACATAGAAAAGATAAAGGAAAAATAATGGTATAAAAGATAAAAAATGGCACACCAGGTTAGGGAACTTAATGTAAGTGGAGCTTGCAGGACTAAAGTTGCCCTGGGTGAGTCTGGGCAGGGTGAGTGAGGATGAAGGCCAAGGACATTCCCGTGCCCTGTTGTAGATTTCATACACTGGGGACACTCAGACAACACTGAAATTATTTTAAAAATCTTGTTCTTTGTTTAATAATAAATTAACTGTAGCAGGAACTTTCTGTGACTTTTTACTTTATAAACTTTTAAGTTTATTAAAACCTTTTGGGTCTTTTGAAACAATACCTAGCTTTAAACACAAACATTATACAACAGTACAAAAAATATGCTTTTCTTTTTTCTAATCCTTATTTTTATATATTCTTATTCTATAAGCTTTTTAAAATTCTTAATTTTTTTCTATTTTTTTTACTTCTTAAACTTTTTTGTTAAAAATTAAGACAAAACACACATGTTAGCCTGGCTTACACAGGATCAAGATTATTAGTATTGGTTTTCATCCCCACATCTTATTGCCCTGGAAGGAAAGTCTTCAGGGACAGTAACACGTATGAAGCCATCATCTGCGATAACAGTGCCTTCTTCTAGAATAACCTCCTGAAAGGCTCCCCTAAGGCTATTTTACAGTATTTTTGTTTTTTAGGAAGTAGAGGGAATGGACTCTAAAACAGTGATTTTCAACCAGTGTGCTGTGAGAGGATTTTAGGTGTGTCATGAAAATTTTTAAAGACCATTAATTAAATTATTATTTTTGGAGTAAGTTCAAAGCACAGTCAGTATATTCTGTTGTTTTCACTCTTTTTTTCTTTCTTTTTTTTTTTTTTTTTGATCAACACAATTTAAGTATACTGTGGAAGTTTAACTATAGGTTCAAGTGTGCCAGGAGATAAAAGAAAAGGGGTGAAAAACACTGCTCTAAAATAACAATAAAATGTGTGGCATAGTAAATACATAAACCAGTAATGTAGTCACTGTCATTGTCTAGCATTATGTACTATACATAATCATACGTGCGAGATGTTTATGTGGCTGGCAGTGCAGTAAATTTACTTCCACCAGTGTTTCCACCAGAATGAGTGAAGCATCCCACTACAACATGATGGTGGCTGCAGAGTTACTAGGTGATGGGAATTTTTCAACTCCATTATAATCTTATGGCACCATCATTGTCTATGTGATTTACTGTTGTTTGAAACATCATTATGTAGTGAATGACTGTAAGTCTAAAAATTGACTTCTTTCAATAAGTGAAGTATAATAATATTCCTTCATGTATTGGACTTAGTGACTCACTTCTACCAAGTAGAATAAAGGGGAAGTCACAGACTGTGACCTCAGAGACCAAGTCAAAAATGTCCTGTGGTTTCCATTTGGTGGCTTGGCATTTGAATTGCTTACTCTGGGGGAGGCCAGCTGCCATGTTGCAAGCATCATGCAGAGAGGGCCGTGTGCCAGCGAGGGCTCCTGACAGCTGCCAGGGGAATGCACTTGGAAGTGAATCCTCATCTCCAGGAAGATCTGCCTTGACTGCAGCCACAGGGAAGACTCTGAGCCAGAAACACCAAGCTGAGCCTCTCCCAGATTCCTGACCTCAGAAATTCTGTAAGCCAGTATATGTTTGCTGTATGAAGGGGCTAGGTTTGGGGGTCATTTGTTACACAGCAGTAGATAAATAATACAGAAAGATACACTAATATTCAGAGAAAAGAAAGGCAGTGAAGAAAAGCTAGGTGATTCTTGAGGCTTTGCTGACTCCTGAAGTATTGCTCCTAGGCCCAGTATGGAAAGAAAGTAACGCAATCTAAGGTATCCACCTGGAGAAAAGGCTAAAGGGGGTCCTGAAAAGTTGACAAAAGAAAGCTATTTTTTTTTCTCTAGTGCACTTACTATATATAAAGCAAACTGGGTTAAAGGTCTTCCAAGTGTGCAATGTGGAATGATGGGAAAGGTATTAAAATCTGTGCTAAATAAATATCTATATAAAGAAGAGTGGTCACATATGATTAGCTATTGGAAAATTACATTAAACAATAACAAAGGTGCTCCAAAGCACATTAATTGTCTATTCTCCAGAAGATGTTGATTAGATGTGAGAAATCGGAGGTGGTTCTTACTGAAAGGAGCAGGCAATCATCTGGGACAGTGGAGAGACATAAAAATCTGTCATCTATTCAAAAGATAATTCTCTACCAGTTCTCTTGTGTCAGGCCCCTGAATTTGCCCCTGAACAGATGACACAAAATCAGACATTGCTTCTACCCTCAAGATCTGTAAGTTGATACGGATACATTCAAGATAATAAGATGTCATGATTCGATGTGAGATAAGAGACGACACTAGACCCTTATAGATGCATATCTAGGAAATACACAGCAGAGATGGCTAATGGTCCCCAAATGTTTCATGAGCCCCACTAAGCTTGAAAGCCTTTCTGGCTTTGAAGGTGGGAATTTTGAGAAGAAGGGTAGGGGTGATACAGACAATGCAGACCCACGATGGCCGAGCTCCTTTCAGCCTGGACCCAAAGTGACCATGAGAATTAGGTAGAGCCTCACCTCCCCCGCAGGTGACAAGTTAGACATGTACATGACAAATGAACCTTTGTTGGTAAATCCCCTGAGGCCCTTGGTGTTGATTTTATTTATTTATTTTTGAGACAGAGCCTCAAGCTATCACCCTGGGTAGAGTGCCGTGGCACCACAGCTCACTGCTACCTCCAACTCCTGGGCCCAAGCGATTCTCTTGCCTCAGCCTCCCAAGCAGCTGGGAATATAGGTACCCACCACATCACCCAGCTATTCTTTGGTCATAGCTGTCATTGTTGTTGTTTGGCAGGCCCGGGCTGGATTCGAACCCGCCAGCTCTGGTCCATGTGTCTGGCGCCTCAACCGCTTGAGCTACAGGTACCAAACTGTTGATTTTAATTTTTATCTTTTTTTTTTTTTTTTAAACAGTCTCACTATTTCACCCTGAGTAGAGTGCCATAGTGTCACAGCTCACAGCAACCTAAAACTCTAGAGCTTAAGCGATTCTCTTGACTAAGCCTCACAAGTAGCTGGGACTACAGGCACCCACCACAATGTCCAGCTACTTTTTTCTTGTAGTTATTGTTGTTTAGCAGACCCAGGCCAGGATCGAACCCACCAGCCTTGGTGTATGTGGCCAGCACCCTACTCACTGAGCTATGGGTGCTGAGCCTAAGTGTTGCTTTTCTTGACTGAAACGAGGCACATCCTCTGGCCAAGAGTCTCTGTATAGTAATGCCCAGAACACTGTTGGAATTACCTGGATTCAGATGTGTATTAGGAGGACAGGAGTGGAGGGAAAAGTGGATCCAGCAGAAGGAACAGAATGTGCAAAGGCCCAAAGGCAAGAAGGAGTACAATGTCTTCAGGGAAATGTGGATATTTCAGTGTGACTACTGAAGAGCTTGTGAGTAAGGGAAAAATGATGCCAGAGCTGTGTCATCCCTTGTAATGAACTTGAACTCTGTTTCGATGGGCTCTCTTGAGGGGGGATTTTGAACAGAGGAATAAGATGGTCCCATACAAGCTTCTAGAGAACTAACAGGACGAGATGACATTTGTGTTGTGAAATAAAAAGTGTGGTTTCTAAATAGTCCAAAGAAGGGAAAGTTGCCGATGGGTTGTGGTCATTATTATTATTATTTTTTTGGTGGGGGAGGATTATGATTAGTATAGAGAAACAGCTAAAGAAGAAAAATATTGGAACTTGAAGGACAGGTGAAAGGGCCAAAGGTGAAGAAAATGGTTAAAAAATCTGAAAGGGACATGTTATGGAGCCCACCTGACCACTTTTAAGCAGTCACATGTGGAGTATTTGAAAGAAGAGAAAGATCAGAGGCCTTGACTGTCAGGGCTGTCATTTACTATTTTTGTAATAATGCTATATAAGCAACACCTCCAAAATCCCAGGGGTTTATGACAACAAATTCCTTTTTGTCCTCATTTGATGTTTGGGTCAGGAGGTGCAGCTCTACCTGGGCCTATGGGTTGCCCTCAGGCTCACAAGCACCCTTCACTATGTGCCCCAGGCTCATCGAATAAGAGCTGCTCAGGCCAAGCCCTTCTCATCGTAGACCACAGAAAGGGAAGCCATGCACATAAATCTCTGTTTTCATCATGCCCACTCACCTTCCCTCAGACAACAAGCCTGACAGGTCAAGTTCAACATCAATGGGGTGGGTAAATGCACTCTGCTCACATGGAAAGGTACTGCAAAGTACCCACCAAGGCTGCGATGTATAATCCTATTATGGGAAGTGAAGAATTAGAAATGGTAACCCAGTCTATCCCAGCTAGAGGATTTTAAGTTGATGATACAGACAATAGAGATTTATGACATTTTTTGAGCATCAGAGTGGCAGGCAGTGGGAACTGTCTGTAGCAGGGCAAAGCAAAGATTAGAAGTCAGAGTTGAGAAGCCAGTGCCATACTGCAGGTGTACAGTGATGGGACCTTTAACTGTGAGGGTGCAAGGGTAGTCAAGGAGAATAAACAGGTGCAGAGAGTGCCTGAAGGGTGAACAAAGAAGTTACAAAGGTCTAGTCAACATCTAGGGGAAAGGGAATATAAAGAGTGTCTCCCACAGAAAGGAATAGCTGAGACTTCCAAGGACATGAGCATAAAGGGCAAAGTCTGGGCTTTACAGAAAGGAGACGTGAGGGTGGAGAGATGATGAACAAAGATGGTGAGACAAGAACAGAGATAATACTCTGGATAATAGTGGGAAAAACTCTATAGATAATAAAACAACAGCAGGCAAAGTTCTCAAAGTAAATATTTTAGCTATGGCTTTGTCCACATTAAAACTGCTTTGGAGTTTTAGAAGTGAGTTACATTTCTGTTGCTGTGTGAAACTTAATCTATATAATGAGAACATGTAAAGTTGTGAATTTACGGAAGTTAAAAGGCTGGAAGAGAATTGCAACAGCTGTGATGTTAATGAAAGAGTAATCTGTTAAGTGTAGAAATAAGCAACACGCATTTGTCGTGATGGGGCAACCCTTCTGAAACTTTATCGAAACACCATGAAAAATCTGAGCAGAGAAACTTTTGCAGCCAAAAGAGAAAATGTGATGAATACTTTTAATTTTATTTAAACTCAAATGTTTCCTTGCATTTGCTGGTGTCAGAAGAGGGAACAAAACTGGCTGTGTATTGCCATTGTACACTTATTTTAAAAAATTAAATAAGCCACTTAATATGTTAGCTAATCAAATTATTTATTAACAATCATATCATGTGTGGTTCAGATGTGACATATACAATGGAATCTTAATTGAAGCATAGAAACACGTACCAATGTGACAACATCCATCCAGTGGATGAAAAGGAACACTATGATTGACTGTTTTTGTGCACACAATGGTCTTTGACTCTCACACAATATAAAGTAACCTGGAGGATGTTCTTACCCAGTTGACACCTGAGAAAACAAAGCATAAAACAGATTAAATGTCTGGCTTGAGACCATCCATCTAGGAGGTCAAAGTGCCTTTTAAATCTGTGTTTGTGCCCCTTCCACTCTATCAGGTCAATTACATAAAAAATGACTCCCTCCACCTTTTCCCAGCTCACCACCTGACTGAATTGGAGGCTTTCTTTGGCTGTGTTTTTTCCATCTGGCAAAATCCAATCTCCTTCACAAACCATACCAGAGTCTTTCTGATTAGCCCTTCTTTAACCACTCTGATGTCAACCTCTAACACCAGGTTCACCTCTTCACACCTGTGTTCCCACCATATTTCCAACGTTCCAACTGTAAACATGCCTGCCATAATGATTCACAATTCTTCTTTGGGAATATTCTAATAATGATGCTTTTTGAAAAAAATACTTAATTTTATTAAAGTTTTAATTGAGCTAATTGTAGATTCATACAAGCTGTAAGAAATCACACAAAGAGATTGTATTTCCAGATATACGATCATGTCATCTGCAAAGAGTGAAAGTTTGATCTCTTCTGACCCTATGTGGATACCCGTGATTGCCTTTTCTTCCCTAATTGCAATGGCTAAAACTTCCATTACAATGTTAAAGAGCAATGGAGACAATGGGCAACCTTGCTTGGTTCCTGATCTAAGCGGAAATGATTTCAATTTAACTCCATTCAATACGATATTGGCTGTGGGTTCTACTAGAAAACTTTTAGAAGTGATCAAGGAATACAGCAATGTCTCAGGCTATAAAATCAACACCCATAAATCTGTAGCCTTTATATATACCAACAACAACCAAGCCAAACAAACATCAAGGACTCTATTCCTTTTACAGTAGTGCCATGGAAGATGAAATATTTAAGAGTATACCTAACAAAGGATGTGTAAGATCTCTACAAAGAGAACTATGAAACTCTAAGAAAAGAAATACCTGAAGATGTTAACAGATGGAAAAACATATCAAGCTCATGGCTGGGACGAATCAACATTGTTGAAATGTCCATACTGCCCAAAGCAATATATAATTTTAATGCAATACCTATTAAACCTCCATTGTCATACTTTAAAGATCTTGAATAAATAATACTTTGTTTTATATGGAATCAGAAAAAAACCTCGAACAGCCAAAACATTACTCAGCAATAAAAACAAAGCAGGAGGAATCACGCTACCAGACCTGAGACTGTACTATAAATCAATAGTGATCAAAACAGCATGGTACTGGCACAAAAGCAGAGAAATAGATGTCTAGAACAGAATCGAGAACCAAGAGATGGATCCAGCTACTTACTGTTATTTGATCTCTGACAAGCCAATTAAAACACTCAGTGGGGAAAAGATTCCCTATTTAACAAATGGTGCTGGGTAAACTGGTTGGCAACCAGATTGAATTGAAGATTGAATAGAAGATTGAATTGCCCCTCTTGTGTATCCCACATGAGCCACTGTGTTTACACATCAATGCCGTCTCAGGAAATACCATCTCCTCCTGGAACATCCTAGGTCTTGAATCCCTTCCTGGCTGCCTCTATCCATCCTTCATGACTCAGCAGAATATTTTCTCCTCTAGGAAGCCTTTCCTTAGCTCCAACCCATGGGGTTAACTACTTCTCCTCTGTGCTTCCAGGATCCCCCACACAGACCTGTATTTTCATCTCTCTTACACTGTTTTGTCTTTGATGGTTTACTCCTGTGAGCATTCACTCACCCCACTGAGGACCTCTTAAGGACACCCACTGTGCATTTCTTGCCCCATGTACCTCTGTGCCTTACCCAGCAGATGTTCAGGTGGGTGGAATTGCTGGGTGTCACATTGAACATTTGAGATGAATAGAGACCCCACCTGTGATGGGCATGTCCCTTTCGTCTCTGTGTGGCAGGACTGCCTGGACACTTTCTAGTGATGGTTGCCAAAGAGACTGACTTGAGAGAAGAGTTACATCAAGTTGCCAGTGCAGTCTCCTCCTGGCAGAGCTCCCCTCACTTGCCAGGATGGTGTCCTATCTGACTCTGACACCTGTCTTCTACTTACTACGAGTGTTGGCTTGGGAGTCTGCTGGCTGGGGTCCCTGCCCTCCTTTATCATTCTCTAGGTATTTCTTCCAAAACTGTGTCCTATGACAAGAGGAAAACCACCCCAGGGAGATGGCTTTGGGGGCTGCAATCCCTAGAGAGCTTTATGTACGTTTACTTGCCCTAACATATGATGGCAGTGTCTACTGAGTGCTGGGGACATTAGTGAGCTTAGAAGCCTTGGCTAAAAGAGGGAATGGGGGTGTGATATGGGAAAGATAGCTCTGCACAGATTTGTAGCTGTAAGGGGTGATGAATGGGGGAGGCCATGGGTCTGAGCAGCGTGGAACAAAGAAGATGGGGTGGCAGTTCAGGGTGACAATTATGAGCTATGCTGGGGCAGAAATGGATGTGGAGCCATAAACATTCTGGCTGCCTACTTGTTATCCAGAGATGTTTCCTGAGCCTCTGGTTGTGGACACCATCATGAGTAAATACCAAGAGGAAAGAGGAAATCTCCATTTCAAATGTGGAGATGAAACAGTCATGCCCTAGCTCCCTGGCACTTACCCATTCATTCCACACTCATAGAAACTGCAGTAATTTAGAGCAGTTCTGTATTTAGACTCCACTGTGTAATTCATCCTGATGTTTCCCATTCATCAAAGCCTTGTGTTTGTTTGTATTACCATGAGAAAAATAAAAAATGGGTGTGTGTGGGAAGATCACTCCCCCCCTTTCTTTCATTACAGGCAAATTATGACAGAGTTACAACCCTTGGGGCCCTTCAAGCAAAGGAACATCTTGTTTCAATTAGATATAAATAATGAACAATAATTAGAAGGATTTCTTCATTGAATTTGTTATTTTGTGTTTCCTTTCATCTGTAATGTATTGAAACGAATACTGAACTCCGTTTCTGGGCCACAGAGTGGGACTGAAGGACTGCTGTGGGGTGTGTCTCCAAAGTGGGAGGATGGGTGCACTGCTGGGCCTTCTGTGTGCTTGCTGTGGATTCAGCCCTGGGTCCCAGACTGAGGATATAATAACAGGGCTGCTTCAGCTTCCATCTTCCAAATATTTATACATGCCTAGTCTACTGGGTGCCCAGAAGTATAATCCTGAATCCAAGCAGTTGCTTTCAGTTCTTGAACACTGACTGACTTTGCATCAGGCAGTGGTCTAAAAACACAGATCCCTTTACTCCTCATAGTAACCCTTTTGAATTATTTGGAAACTAAGGCACAGAGAAGTTAGCAAACTTACCTGGTCCTGCAGTATTAGGATGGTGGGGCTGAGAGTCAGGGCACACAGGTGGAAGGACTCTTGTGCTCCTGGGCATCCATCCTCTGGGATGCTGCCCACTGATATCACGATGAGATCATGGTTGCCCTAGAAGCCCACAGCCTGTGGAGAGGGCTCAAGGAGGCCAAGTCAGGAGGTCTCCCACAGAGAGAGGTGGCAGCTAGGACTTCCATGGACTCACAGAGGGGTAAGGGTGACTGAATGAGATGCAGGGGTTCCTGGCAGAGGGAGTGCCAGGGCTTACTGCCATAAATGCAGAATCTGAAGATTTCTCATCATTTCTCATCCATACCCCATGATGCTGTGGAAATCAGGAACAGCAGCAGCCTTAGATGAGACCAAAAGTGGAGGGTCGTGTGGATCTGGTTGGGAGGATCGGCTCGTCTCTTGGGAATGTGACTCAGGGAGATGGAGGGATGATGATGCGGAAGGGAAGAGATTGAGAATTCCATAAGAGAAATAAGTAAAATGTGGCCAAGTAGGAGCCTGGAGAGAAAGCCTGGCTCCCCACTGGGCTTTTTAAAATTTTTCAATTCTGTCTGGTATATGATATATTCTCTCAACACTCAGAGCCAGGGACTATCTTTCTGAGGCAAGTAAGAACTTTGTAGCAATTAATTGGTTCTTCCTGCTCTGACTATTCTTCCTTCTCCAAAAAAGTCTGCTCCTGGGCTCCCAGCTGGCAAGTCTGCTCCCAGGATGCTGATGGGCCTTCCTGGGGCACTCGCTCCCTCCAACGGGCCCCTGATGTGCACCTGCTGGGACTGCCTCTCCGGCACGTGCAGTCGACTCCAGGCCCTTACAAGTGTTTCGTAAAATCTTTAGTATCTTTTCAATAATTGTCAGCATTTAAAAATAAGGACAAGTCATATAAAAATTGAGTTTTCTTTACATTTTTGAAAATAAAGTTGGATGGGTAGAAGAAAGGAGAGCACTCCAAGTCAACGATTGGCAGAATCCCAGTGCAGCTGCATGCTTTGCCTCTAAACTGACGCAGTCTCTGAGTGGGCTTCTTCCCCATGCTAGCTCTGAGTGTCAGGGGCCAGCCATCGCACACCTTGCCAGCATGCATGTCTCTCCTGCCCAGCCTCTATAGGTTTCTACGTCAGAGATCTCAGCATACAGCTTCTCATGCTGCCCTGACTCTTTGATACTGAGTTCTCTGTCTGTCTGTTTCTATAGCTGAATTGTAAACTCCTTGAGGGCAGGAACTGTGTCTTATTCATCTTTGAATCCTCTGATTTCAGCATAGAACCTAGTTTTAGGTGCTCAGTAGCCTGATTGAATTAATCTGACATTGAGGAAATGTACTGTAATAGAATGATATTCTGGCAAGTCTTTGGGGGCTAAGGGACTCATGGTGCTGGGCATTTGGAGTGAAGAATGTAGAAGGTGGGCCATGCAGGGGCTTGACTTCGGAAGGGCCTTGCAGCTTGTTTGTATCCCTGCAGTTTGCGGTATATAACATGTACCCATGTGTTGCTGCCTTTCTGCATTCCAGGACATTCCAGGACCTGTCCAAACAAGTGGAGATGTCTTATGGCACTGTTCGGGACTCTGCTGTATATGAGTACTTCCGAGCCAAGGGCACCAACCCCCTGGAGCAGGACAGCACATTTGCTGAGCTCTGGAGAACCATCAGCAAGAACGGAGGGGCAGACAACTGTGTGTCCAGTCCTTCAGAGGGCATCAGGAAGGTAGGCGGGAGCTGGCACTGCGGCATGTGCCCTTGACCGGGTCATGGGTTTGGTCATCTCCCAGGTAGGAGACACCTCTCCAGAGGCTTCCGCCTTCACATGGCCCTGGCCCCTGCAGGGTAATCCATTTTTAGCCATTCTTTAGCTGGATGCCATTTGTCCATTGTGGCAGCAGAGTCAGAGGCTCTGCTCACCAGGAACTTTCTGAATTTCCAGAGGGTGCTAATTGCTAAAGAGCAGGCAGATGAAGCCCAAGCCTCAGACTTCCCTCCTCATGGGTTTGTAGGTTGGTGGCACAGGGGGTCTACCCACCCCAGCTGAAAGCACTTGGCGAGAGCAGAGCAGAACATTGGGTAGGAGGTGGAGGAGTGAGGTGAGGGTGTCCAGGAAGGAGGCACACCCTATACCAGCCTGGCATCAGGTTGGGGAAGGCCACACACAGGCAGAGGTCAGCCAGGTGGGCTGGGCATGTATTTGGGGCTGTACTGTGGAGAAGAGGAGTGCTTGAGACAGTGACAAGAACAGAGGCCAGTGAGGTGGACAGAGCCTGGAATAGGCAAGACCTCAAGAGGACTGGTGGAGAGAGGTGACGGCCGGAGGAAGGAAGGGCAGAGAAGGGCTATGACACTCTTTAGCTATTGTCTAGACATTGCTCATTTATTCAAGTCCATTTGCCACATCACCAGAATCAAGCATTATTATCCTATTATACAGCTGAGGATCAGACACATCCTGCCCCCCACCTTAGTCTCTGACTCTGTGGCTCCTTAGGTTCCAGGCTGAGGATTTATCCACCCAGTGCTGCTTAGAGCCCTGCTGTTGTTGGTCCTTCTGTTCGTTGACCCCCACATGTGGTGTCTGCTGTCCCTCCAGTCATTAATGAATGGTGCAGGAGAGATGTGCAGCCCTTGGCCAGCGCTGCTGCAACTCTGAGCAGACTGGCTACCTCAGTGTCTGCTCCTAACCTGTCCCTACCTGCCCACCCAACCACCTCTGTGGAACCTTCCCTCACAGGTTCCCATGCACAGTCACCTGCACACACTCCTGCACTCCCTTCTCCCAGTCATGTGGTGACTGCTGACCTTCAAGCAGAGGGTAATGGATGTCAGGACAGCCTGGAGCAAATGTTAGGGGCACCAGGGCCCACTGCCCTGCTTTTCATGGTGCGTAAGCACCTCAGAAATTGTCCAGCTCCTCCCACGAGTGTCCCCAGGAGGGCTCAGGGACAGAAGGCTGAGTCCCTCTTGTGTTGGAAACATGTGGGCATCAGGACAGAGCATGGCCTTTGTCACCTGGCTGCCATGCTCTGTGAAATGATTGCCCAATGGGAACATGTTCTCCGGTAGTCCTGGTTTGGGGATGACTTTTCTTTGCCATTTAGCCAGATTGGACAGCAGAATGTGTCTGAGCTCTGGATCCTGACACACTGGGGTGTGAATTTCAGTTTCACAGTTCACCAGCAGTGTAAAATGGAGCACATCACTCTCCCCCTCTGGAGCTTCTCAGAGTTGAGAAAGACCCTGGCAACTTTCTGTTTTTGGGGAAATCTCCTTAGAGACTCAAAATATGCAAAAATACATATTGTGGTAGATTTTTGAATGTCTACATTTGACTAGGTGACACTTTCAAAAAACTAATAAAATGCAAAGTAGTTGTGTTTTTCTCATATTTACAAAGTGTATTAAAACCTCTTAATTCTTAGTGCACTGCAAAGGATGGCGCTCTGGCCCTGAGCCGCCTGGTCTTCTTTCATCCCTGACAGCGACTCTTTGTGGCTGTGTAGGTGACCTCATTTGAAGATAATGAATACAAAGTTGATTTAAGGCCTTTTGTGAATGTAAGGCCTGGGCCAAATGGCCTTTGAGTTCCCTCTCCCAGTTTTCTTTGACACTCAGAGAGAGCCAGCAGGCCCATCTACACTGGATCTTATGAAGATTCATTGCAAAATGCTAGAAAAAGCACTGCTTATAAAAGAAAGGATAGCTATTCTGATTTTATTAAACTTCTCATTACAAGACATTTTAAAGAATGGGGAGAGGATATTTATGATACATATAGGCAATACAGGATTTAATGTTAAGAACATATCAAAAAGTTTTATAAATCAGTAAGGTCAAACAATGTAATAGAAAAATGAACAAGAGACATGCACAGGCCTTTCACAGAAGAGCCAACACAAATGACTAAAAAATCGTATGAAGAGATGTTCAAAATTATCAGTAGTCTGTGAAATGCAAATCAACCCCATAAAGATGCATTGTTCTACACCAATTAGTCTGGTAAAAAATGAGAGGTGGTGGAGAGGGTGTGGAGTAACAGGTGGTTAATTGCTGGTGAGAGTGTCCTCAGTACAATCACTTTGGAAAAGAGTTTACCATTCCCTTAGAAAATGGAACATTCATATACCCTATGGTTTAGCAATTTCACTTCAGTGTGTCCACTCCAGATAAATGTCCATATGCACTTTTAGAGACAAGAAAGGTCACGGTAGCATTGCTTCAAGAACAGAAATCCTGAAAACAATTTAAATGGCCTTTAACAGTGTAAAAAAATATTTTCCACGATGCAATGGATGAACTACATCTTCCACCAGCGTATGGAGGAATCTTAGCAGAATAACACCGCGTGAAAAACCAAGTCAATTGCATATGGCTCAACTAATAGAAAATAACCTAGAACATTATACGCTTTAAAAATGTATAAAAAGCACTCATACATGCATCCAAAGTAGTGATGAAATACATAGCGTTTGCTACAGATGGAAGAAGACAGAGCTGCGGGAAGAAGAGAAGCATGTTGTTGGACGCAGTTCAGGGTCTGTGCTAAGTGTTGATTAGCCTGAGACTTTTTAATTTTTTAAATTTCTTATTGTAGTATGCACAAATAATAAATGAGTTAATTAAAACAAAGGACCATGCCTGGACAAAGGGATGAGTGTCCTAAAGCAGGGGCTGCAGTTAATCCCAGTTTGTTCACCTGCCTACTCTTCCCAACACATAAACCTAGACAAGGTGAGCAGCCCTTCCCTCCAGGGACCCGCTTATGCCTCGAGCCTGGTGTGCCTCAGAAAGGCAAAGACACACACCTGAAGGCCTCTGGAGGGTGATACATCTGCAGATGGATCATTAGAGAAATGCCTCCTTGCCATTCTACTTACTCCTGGTCGGTTAGTAGTATGTAAGAACCTCTTCACCCTCTGGTGATATTTAGGGTCTTACTCATGAATAAAGCAATGTTAAAAAAAGCAAAGGATGCAAATAAATGTTTCCTTATCAATGCCTATTGCTTCATGGTGCAGATGGAATCTTTTCTTCAGGGCATAGGATGTGTTACTTTTATGACACCTTCATTTCATAAACCCTAAGCTGGCTTTGGGATCACAAATCTCTCCCTTGCATTTGGATCTCTAAGGAAAAAAAAAAAAAAGAAAAGAAAAAACAAAACTGACTGTCAGCACTAGACAAATGTTAAGGGTTTTATAACTGGTGTCATAAAAGTGAGTTTATAGTATTGTCAGAAAATGAAGTGGGTTGCATTTTTCACTGGAAGAAAAGCTCAGATTCACTTTCAGATCTTCCCTCCTCCTGTGTCTGTCTGGATGGCTGCTGCACCTAGACACGTCTGGATCTGGAGTCCTTCCCCTCCCCTACTCCTGCGAAGCTGCCCTCTCGTCCCATCCCCCACCCCAGCTTATGGCTTCAGCAACCTTGTGAATTCCTGGGCCCATGGCAGGAGCTGACCAGCCTGGAAATGGCTATGCCCTAAGCAAGGACAACAACCTCAACCCAGAAACTGTAGGAAAAACCCGGCAACCAGGGAACTAAGGGCTTAAGATGAATATTTAGGGAAGAGCAATGCCTTCAGATCCCAAGCAAAGCCTGCTTTTGTGCAGTGTGGGGAACCTGACAAAGGTGAGGACATACCCACCAAGGGGCTTTTCCTGGATGCTTCTTTGGTGATGAATAGACAATCACACTTCTAATTTTCTGCTTATTGTTGGTGACTCAGCTCTGTTTTCAGAGAGGGAGCTTAGTAGCAGAGCAATGCCTAATTGCTAAGAAAGTCAAATAACCTAGTGTCAAGGGTAACCCTTGGAGAGTTGCTATTATTTTTTCCTTGGGAGTACTAAGGTTTTAATGACTTGAAGCCAATTTATGTGTGGAATTGCTTAGCAAGAGTAATCACTTTTCTGCAGTGTCAGAACTGAAAAAAGTGATGTCATGGTTGTCTACTTATGGGCCCCACTCCTTCATGCCAATGGCTACTTAGATAAGACAGGGTCAGGACTTCCTGTGCCCTGGGGAAAAGAATATGAAAGGATTTGGAAAGAGAGGAAATATTTATTTATTAAGAGACTACAGCAAACAATTTTTCCAACAAACCTTCCTGGCACCCAGTAAGTCTCAGTAAATAGAGGATTGTTCCCGAGTGAGTCATCTGTTTGCTGTCTGACTGAGCAGAGGCAGATAAATTGGGGACATAGCTTCTGTCATCAGTTAGCAGGTTACCTTTCTTAGATCCCATGATGGAAGGGATGAGAGAAATAGCTCCAGGGTTCCTGTCAGGCTTATCTCTTGATAACCTTCTCCTGGGGAGGAAATCCTCTTGGTAGGTCTTGAAATATGTGTCACGAAGAGAGAGGAAAGAGGCTGCCTTTATCCCTTTCAGCTCCATGCACCTACCAGCCCTGAGGAAAGATGAGATAAGGTGTTGGCAAACTATGGCTTGTGGCCAGATGTGTCCCATGGCCTTTTTCTGTTAATAAAGTTTTGTTGGATAACAGCCCAATATTTTCATTTACATACGATTTATGGCTGCTTTCTTGGGCCATAAAACTCAACAGAGTTGAGTAGTTGTGACAGAGGCCATATTATGACCTGCAAAGGCTAAAATATTTACTAACTGACCATTTACAGAAAAATTTTGAAGACTTCCAGTCTAGATGGGGAGGCCATCAAAGACATTGCCCTTGGCTGTATCTCTTCACATAGTGCACAGGTGCCCCAAGTAGCTCATGTTTTAGCTACACCATGGAATAGCATATGGGGTGTGCCCCATCTTACCCCTAGGTCTAGCTCTGGTGGCCTAGAAATTTCTCCCATCTTCTGCACATGGACCCAGCTTTACTCCTGGCCTGCCCCACCCCCACCCCCCTGCTGAAATCTATTGAGCAGTTTCTGTGTACCAGGCACTGTGCCAGATGATTTACATGCATTCATGTTTTCATTCTAAATAGATGACTTGATTATTACTATTGCCATAATGTAGAAACTGGACCTGAGCCTGAGAGAAATGAAGTAACTTGCCCAAGGTCACAGAGACATGAGTAAGGAGTGACACGGTCATTGAAACCCTGTTCTGGTCATGCCTCTTCCTAGAGACAAGGGTGGCGTTGTCGTTTCTATATTTTGATGTTTCTCTTGTGTACTCATGTATTTTTATTTCCTTTCCCCTTTGACACCAAAGTGGCAAGACATATGCTCTCATTTTTAAAAAGCCTTACTCCTCTTTCCATGTGTCATAGCAAAAGTCACTTAAGTCTATGACTTTATCTTTTGATTTTTCAAACTATTAAAATATCAATTAGAGAAACTTCAAGATGCAGAATTGAGCTGGCAAGTAGTTCAAATTTATATGATAATAACTTTGTCACATGAAGTCAGATTTTAATGTTGCTAGTGGGGATTTTTTTTTTTTTTTCTTTAGCTTGATCAACTTCATCAAGCAGCATCCAGCAGAACCCAATTTCTGTTCAGTGCCAGGGCTGACCTAGACCACCAATTGATTAAGCCTTTCCATAAATCAGACCTAATATTTAATAACACTGTCAGATAGAATATAGTGTTAATAGTTTAAACGTCAATCTTCACAGCTCATTGAGTTCTTTGAATAAATAGGCGAGTAGCTTGTTTCAGACCCTGTGGCTGGAGATAGTATTTTTCAGAGGGAAATAGCTCTTGAGCCCAGCGGTTGTAATAGAAAGTGGTGTTTTCCACTCAGTAAATACAGCTGAGGTCATAAAGTGTGAATGCAAATGCAAGGAGAAAATGGATCCACAAACCTTACTTATTTCCATCCCTGACCCCATGCTTACCATGGCATCAGACTGTACGTGGGCATAACCTGTCAGCCCCTGCATTTCTGCTCTGCAACAGGGCTGCTCTCCTTGTAGACAGTCCCTGTTGAGTGCTAGAGAACATACTCTGTGGCAGAAAAGGTGGTCCCCAGAAGGACTGCAGCCTTCCATGGAAGGATCAGGAATTTTGGTACCCTGGGAAAAGTGAAGAAGCTGGTCATGTATGTGGTATTACTGGCAGTACCTTGGTTCTATGGCATGCTGGAAGTTCCTACTGAGGAATGGGGGGAGGCTTTCACGGGATGACATTTCTTCATGATTTGGGGATGCTAGATTTGAAGATTAAGATGCAGAGGTCCTCAAACTTTTTAAACAGGGGGCCAGTTCACTGTCCCTCAGACCGTTGGAGGACCAGACTATAGATAAAACAAACAAACAAACAAACAAACAAACAAACAATGAACAAATTCCTAGGCACACTGCACATATCTTATTTTGAAGTGAAAAAACAAAACGGGAACAAATACAATCACACCGCCTTATGTGGTCCATGGGCCGAAGTTTCAGGACCCCTAAACAGAGAGTTTGGCCAGGATTTTAGAATGGATGCAGATCTGGCCTTCCTGAAAAAGGACTGTTAAGAAGCAGGGAGCCCCATACAGCTAAAAGCAGGAACCCTGCCCTCAGTAACTGCAAGGGGCCTTGTAGGCATGATCTGAGACACAAATTTTGTTCTTTCTCTGCTTCCAAGTCAATGTGGATCGGGAATTCTGTAAGCCCCCTTCCTTCTCAGCCACTAGGAGGATGGTGGTTCTTCTCTTCACCTTGTGTCCTTGCTTGTTTTGCAAGTTGGTTGGTTCTTTTCTTTCTTCGGCCATTTATGAATTTACTAATTCATTCGAGAAATGTAGTTTGAGTAGAGTCTTCCTTCTAGGAGTTAAGAGAGGTGAGCTTAAATCCCCACTTGCAACCTCATGTAATTTGTGGCTTTGAACACGTGAATTCAGCTTTCTGAACCATCTACAACACTTGAGAAATTCTGCCCAGATTCGTTGTGAGTTTACCAATGTGTGAGGGCTCCAAAGCATCTAGTGTAGATTACAGCGCAAGGCGCACATTTGGTAGATGTCAGCAAACTGTCTTAGCATCATTGTATGTTAAGAAAATAAGATAAAAAATAAAGACAAATGGCACCTAGTCTGTTATGGGGTGAAACTGATGTACAATAAGAAACACACACATCTATTTCGTGAATTCAATTGTGTGATAACCACACAAAGTGCGATATAGATAGAAACATTTCCATCACCTTGAAACGTTTTTCTTCTCTTGTCAATTTCTACTCCCTCCTCCACTTCCCCAGAGACTGCTTGCAGATTCCTACCACCACAGATCAAATTTACCTGTTCTTGTATAATGTAAATAGAAGCATATAGAATATGTGTTTATGTTTGACTCCCTTTACCCAACAAAAGTCTATGAGATTTATCCACGAAGGTGTGGATATCAGAGCTTTATTTTTTAATTTTTCTCCTTGAGTTATATTCCATTGTATGAATAACTCCCAATTTTTTATCCATTTTCCAATTGACATACATTTCCACTGTTGCCAATTCAGGGATATTATGAATCTGATGATATGAACATTCTCATCCAAGTCTTCCTGGAGGTTACGTTTCCATTTTTCTTTGCTAAATATGAAAGAATAGAATTCCTGGATCCTAAGGTGAGTGTGTGCTTACTGCTGCATGGCACTGGCCAAACCACCTGTTATTAATTTCACACTCCCACTAGCAACACACTGCTGGCATACCTGTAAGTTCTGGATGCTGGACATTCCAACCAGCAGTAGTGTTACCAGCCTTTTGATTATAGACAATATAATGTGTATGAACAAATGTATTATTATTGTTTTAATTTTCCTTCCTTTGGTGACTTTTCCATGTGCATATTAGCCATCCACATGTATTGACTCATGAAATGAGTGCTCAAGTCTGTTAATTTTTATTGGGGTCTTCATCTTCCATTGATGATTTATATTAGTCTTTTAAATATTTTGAATCTAAGTCCTTGACCAAATATAAGCACTAAAAATATAATTCTCAGTCTGTAACATGCCCATTCCTTTTCTTAATGGCGTATTTAAAAATGGAAATATTTAGTTTTGAAATACCATTTATTAATAGTTATTACCTTTCATATCTTGCCTAAAAATTTCTTCTCTGCTCCAAAGTTGCAAGTTTTCTTCTAGAAGTTTTTACATGTAGTTCTGTGTTGCATAGCAAATTAATATTTGTGTATGGGTTGAGGAAGTGGTGCACACACACATATGTACAAGTGTTTGCATGTATATACACACACACACACACACACACATATATATATCAAATTAATCCAACACCAGTTGTTCAAAAGACTTGTATTTTACTCAACAAATTGGCTACATGCCTAGATTAAAAACCACCTGGCACTGGTTATGTTGGTCTATTTCTAGATTCTCTTACCCTGTTCCATTGATTTACATGTCTATTTTCATGACAGTACAAAATATCTTGATCACTTTAATTTTATAATAATCCTTTATATCAGGTAACGTAAGTTCTCCAACTTTGTTCTTCTTCTACAAGATTGTTTGGGAAAGTCCAGATCCTTTTCATTTCCATTTAAATTTTAAAATCATCCCGTAAATTTATTTCTTTTTTTAAAAAATTAAATCATAACTTTGTGCATTAATGCAATCATGGTGTACAATGTGCTGGTTTTATATACAATTTGAAATATTTTCATCAAACTGGTTAACATAGCCTTCTTTGTAAATTTCTTTAAAATAATCCATTGAGGTTTTGATAGCTATTACATTGAATATATGAATCATTTGGGGGAACATTTATATTTTTATGATTGAATCTTTCAATCCATGAACATGATTATTTTGTTAAAAAAAAACACAACTTTTGACTTCATTGATTTCACTGTTGTTTTTATATTGTATTGATTTTAGCTCTTTTGTAACAAAAAAGTGTTTTTACTTTTATTTTACTTTAGTTAGAGTTTGCTGTTACCTCTTCTGGCTTTTTAATATTAAAACTTAGATCAATAATTCTGCACTTGTTTTCTTTCCTGAGATAGCCATTAGAGCTATAAATTTCTTTCTAAGCACTGCTTTAGTTACATCCCATGAATTTTTATATATTGTGTATTCATTATCATTTAGTTCAAAATATAAAGTGTCAAACTTAATCCTTTTTTCAAGGCATTCCTATTGAGTTCTGGAGGACAGCACGTGGCTGAGAGGTAATGTGGAAAAGGCTGTGCATGCCCAGAGCAGGGATGTATTCTGCTTAGTGAGGTTGGAGGAAGCTTCCTAAGATAGTCCTGTCACGGACACACATTTTATAATCCATATGCCTTAATTCATTTTCTGTTTTGAAGATAAAAATGTGGAATGTGAGACAAAACTGGCAAGCAGAAAATAAAATAGACAGAAAGATAATAGAAATCAAAGAGGCAGAAAGTTAAACTTCATGTGAACAGAATTTTCTTCCTTTTTTTTTTTTTTTTTAACCTGATACAATCTTACTCTGCTGCCCTGGCTAGAGTGCCATGGCATCAGCCTAGATCACAGCAACCTCAAATGCTTACAACATTCCTCAACCTTAAGTGATTGTCTTGCCTCAGTCTCCTGAACAGCTGGGACTACAGATATCTGCCACAACACCTAGCTAATTTTTCTACTTTTAGTAGAGATGGGGTCTCCCTCTTGCTCAGGCTGGTCTTGAACTTCTGACCTCAAGCGATCCTTCTGCCTTGTCTTCTCAGAGCACTAGGATTACAGGTGTGGGCCGCCACACTGGGCCTACATTTTTATTTCTAATAAATGTACAGATTCTTGTGGGAGAATGAGAACTGTGGTATTTTCACTGCTTGATAGTTACTGTCTTCAAAATCCTTTCCTGGTCATGGGTTTCTGCCTCCTGAGTTCTAATAAAATGTATCTGAGTTTTTTTCACATGCATAACCCTGTGGTCCACTCAGTTCCAGGTACATTTAAATATCCCCCAATCTGTGTCAAGTTTTAAAAGAATAATTAGTTTTGAAAGTAAAATTTTAAGTTATATGTTTATCATTTACGTATGTTACAACTAAGAAAAGTTTAAAATATTCTAAGACGTAAGAAATGAATATCAGCAGAAAAAAATCAATCAGACATAACTGTTCACTACTTAAATATAGTTCTAAGAATGTCTTTGTATATGTCTGTCTGGTATTTTTGAAAGTCTAAAAAAAATTTATATAATTATATAATATCATGAAAAATATATTTTCACATACTTTTTCTAGCACTGTAAAAATTTATAAAAATAATTTAGCAGCTAATTATTAATATTTCATCAAACAACTATAAATTGAGGTGAAACTTTATTCAAATATTCTCTTTTTAATGATTACAATATTTATTTCTCTAGGTTTTATTCTCAAAAGTAGAATTGTGATGTCAAAAGTATATAAACATTCAAATATTATTGAATATTGCCAAAATCAGGGACTTTGAATAAATCATATTATTAGTTTTGGAATCAAGAATATTCATGTTTCAAATTGTGAATCACAAATTCTTATGGTTTATTATATGTAGGAGAAATCTTTTTATAAATTGGTATTTCTCTCATATTTCTCATAGTGTTTTTTTCTTTTTCTTTCTTTTCACATATGTACTTTATGAATATTTGTATTCATGTATTTTTTCTGTATTTTGTTTCATTATTCTGGGAACTAGTATGAAGCAGCAAACATTTTCTTTTCAATCCTTTTTTTTCATAGACCCATGTTGGAGATTGGCACCATAAACTATAATAGAAATGATGGCACCATAAACTGTAATAGAAATGATGGCAAATTTGAGGATATTGAATAAGAACACGGTCAAAGCCTATAGTAGATTAATACTCAAGAAGTGATACATATACAAACTCCTTACCCATATATGTCTTTCTGTGATTATTTACTATTTACAGTATTTGATCTTTTAAACATTTATTAATTCATTTATTCATCACCTTGTTTACTAGGGCCGAGCTTAGTTAATATGTAAAAGTAGACGTGATATTTTATTCCTAAATCTGAGTTGGAAGAGAGGGCAAAGCCAGTTTAGAACAGGATGCTATTTCAAAAATAAAAGTTTTTGCTTTCCTTCTTACTTTACTTAAAGTCTTCCTTCCCTCTCTCTGATGTGGGCTTGTGTCAATCAGGAGATTAATTTAATTTGGACAATCAGGGGATTAATGTAATCATACCCGTTACCATTAGAGAGGCCTGGGGTTGACCAGATGCGGGGTCAAATTTTTCCCACACTCCATGCAAATGGGCTGCAACCCAACCAGTTCATTAATGAGGAAAGTAAAGTTCGAAGAGGGCAAGGGACGGAGGACAATCAAACTGGAGTCAGTATTGAGATTTTCTCACTCTGGCACCCTTGTCCTTACCCTGTGATGCTCTGCAGTGATGGTGGGGACTCCTGACCAGAATAAAGCCTCAGCCCCTGCCACTGACCTGTGTTCTAGTCATGGAAGTCCAAGCAGTTCTCTCCCCTCTTCAGACCTTTATGCACTGGGGTGCACACCACCCTGTTTGGAAGTATACACCCTTTCTTTGTCTGCCAGGCTGATGACTAGTACCCTCGAGCTTTAATGGAAGCATTCACTCCTCCTGAACCTTCCCTGGGGCCCCTAGCCCCCCTCACCATGTGGGGCATCTCAGGGAGCAGCCTTGCTAGAGGCTATCCAATCCTCAGGGCCAGGCTCCATCACAGTCCTGCTGGACTTGGAGCTTCTCTAGGGTGGGGGCTGTCTCCGCGTTGGGCCTCAGGCAGAGGCAGGCACAGGAGTAAAGCACATGGACATCCAAAGCTTCTGACCCTTTCAAAAATTGAACAAAATAATTGTTTAAAGAGTACGCAGTGTAAGTGGGCGCAAATGCAGTCATGTGCATCTTTCTTAAACACAAATGTGTAGCAGGATTGGCAAGGAGAAATAAGGGGTCCTGGGGAGGGCAGGAGTCTTCTGCCCCAGGCCTGGGACGCTTAGTCGGTTTTATTGACCCCAGTCACCATGCATTGACTAAGTTGGCCTTTTCATAACTCCTTGCGGCTTAAATCTGTCTGATGATAATTGGTTTGGGATAATACAGTCCAAAGATCAAGAAAGCCCCCACTGTGCTTCCCTTATTAAATTACTTTGCTTTGAGTTTTCAGCATTGCCAAGCAAATCTCGTTATGAATTTTTCAATTACTTTCTTTTACGATTTTCATAATTTGGTCGGGTAAGCTCTGGAATCAAACCGATATCCGTGCCATCGTGCTAACTTTGATTATTTTCAAACTCCTCATTAGAGGGAGTAGGAGGATGTTGACTCCTCTTAAATCTGATTTTATTTTTCAGATTTCCTCTCTGCCCTGTAATTTGCTTTCTATTGGGTCTGAGATGCTTCACCTTAGTGCTGGCTATAAATGTGTGCCGACTCCATTCTATTTGTCCCACTGAGCATTAATGCTTTGGGTTTTGCAACTTTAATTTTTTGCATTTTGAACTGAATTGTTTTGCTATTTGATTACATAAAAATGAAGAAGCAGTTGCTGGTGAAAACAATTATGATTTATTATGTCAGCCATGTTGTTGGAATCCTTGTTTAGCTTACTTTTTCATTTCGTTAGTATAATGTTGCTTGTCCAGGAACAAAAAGGGGAAAAGAGAGGAAGGAAAATAACATTTAAAAAGAAATAATTAGGGACGGAGGTGTGCTTATGCACTTTTATCATCATTGAGGGCATTGTCAAATATTTCCATTTTGCAAATAAGGAATGCCAAACTCAGAAATGTTAAACCCTTTGCTCTAAAATTATCTGACTCCTTCTACCATCCTTGTGTTTTATTATTACTGTTACGAATACCATCATCATCAACAACAAGATAAAAAGTATTTCAGTAGAAGGAGAAGTTTCTACTGGGACAGAGATCTCTGATAAACAGTTGCTATTTCTTTTTTATTCTCCAACTTAGGGGTGTTAAGATTTGCTCTGGGCCCTACATTTAAAACTGGTGAGCATGGTGGTGGGGGAGAGAAAGGGGAAGAGAGAGAGAGAGAGAAATAGAGAGAGAGAGAAAGCATGTGGTGAGAGTTTGATGAACTCAAACCAGGAGGAGTCATAGGAACAGTGAGAATTCTGAAAATCATGGCTCAGAGGGAAGAAATGGAAATGGTAAGCCAATAAAGAAAATCCTCAGTGGTAGAATTTGGTATCTTCAATATTTGAAGAGTCTTCACATGGGAGAGGACTTGGACTTATTCTGTGTAGCCCAGGTGCTGGACCTCAGCCCATTTCATGAGGACATGCTAAGGACTTTCTAGCAAGTACAGAGATACCATCATCCCTGGGCTTTCCAGCAGGGCCAAGTAGAGGTTTGACCCACCACCCCTGGCAGACCCCTTTAGTGGTAAACTTTTATGATTCTTTTGACTTTATAAAGCCGTAAACCCTGCAAGAGCCCAGAGCTTGTTGGGCTGTGAGGGATGGGGGTCCATTTGGCTCTTTTTGGTCAGAACGTGACCTCTTTTATAGCTCTGCAAAGTGCTCTAAGGCTGTTGTGTGAGCTCTGACATTTCAGCAAAGGTCATAAAGGAATACTTAGCCACAAATGGAGTTTGAGAATGAGGTGTTTCCACATAAATCCCTGGGGATGGTCTCCCAATACATTAAGGGGTATTCTTTAATATTAATTATGCTCACGTAAAATTTTGCTGCTTCTCCCGTCTTCCGGCACAGTATGAGTTGCCAGTTCCCGACAGCCCTTTACGGCTAACGATACATTAAAATGAAGGTTGCTTCAGATGGCAAGGCCACGCTGGTCTCAGGGCACAGTTTGATGAGCCTCATTTGAACTGGTCTCGGTGAAGTCAAATGCTCAGTTAAGACAACATAGCACAGCAAGTAGAGCGTGGGATTCGAGCCAGCCAGAAGGAGGTTGACTCCTGCATTCATCTTTTGCCAACTGTGAGATCTTGGGCAAATTAACTGATTCTTGAAAAAACAGTAATAATAACACTGGGTCTAACCAGAGTTATTGTAAAGATTAGAAGTGATGTGAAGGGATTAGCATCATGTCTTGCAGAATATATTTTAACACACTTGTTATCAAAGGGTGGGCCTGGTTCCAGAATCACCAGCATCATCTAGGAACTTGTTAGAAATGCAAATTCTTGAGCTCTCTTCCAGATCGGATGAATCAGAAGCTGAGCTGGGTGATGAGGAGGTTAGTGCTTTGTGTTTCAACATGCCTGCCAGGTGATGCTTACGCTTTCTCAACGTTGAGAACATCTGCTTGGACAAATGGTACTTATTGTTACGATTGTTGTTTTAGGAGCACTTGATTTTTTTTTTTTTTTCTTGAATTTTAGAAAGAGACTCTTAGCCAGAGCCCAAGGGTACCCGTTGATACTCCCCATGAAAGTGAGCCTTTAGAGGAGATTTTGGAATAGAGAAAGGAGGAAGGCAGAGCTGGAGGGGCAACTGAACATGGCTGGCTCAGCCCTCTCTGATCAACGCCCTTGACTTTCCAGATTACAGTTTTCATCCCTTCAATCACTTTACACGTATTTATCCATCATGAGCTCTATGCTGATATCTTGCTAAGGGAGTGAAAAGGACGTGCATGGTCAAGGAGTTTACATTCTTTCCCATGAGTGTACATGTGTGTTCATACGTGTGTGTATGCATGTGCATATGTGTATGTGCACATGTGTGTGTGCACACATGACACACAGAGAGCACCTGCACATATGCACAGCCCTATCTCTGTTTTATGGGCTGCTGACCACATGGGTGTCTGTGCTCTGTACTCTTTGACTACATGTAGTCTTAGCATTTTTCATTTTTGCTGAGATGGTATTTTTCATTCTGTATTTGTTTCCCTTTGTAATCTATTTTGTACCTAGGCAAACCAATTTACCCTTTATATTAGATCATTCTTAATTTTTCCCAGGGAGTAACTCAGATTAGATTATTGTTTATCTTAGTCTTAGGACAATTTAAAATTTTGACAACTCATTGAAAATCAATGTGTCCCTTTGCCCTGCTGAGAAGGTTGTTTATGGCCCCTAGTTTTGCTGATGGTATACAATTTCAGATTTTGAGAAAGGAGCCACTGATTCTCCCAAGTTAGGACTTTTCTTTTTTCTTTGTACCAAACCAGCTTCTTTTCCCTGGGAGATGTGAGAAACCTTCTCCCACTAGGATACTTCTTGGTTCACTAAAAAGACTGTTTCTCCCCAGAGTGCCAGAGGCCCCCCAAAGCATAATGCCTCCACAGGGTCAGGTGCTGGAGGCAGATGTCATTAGAAAAAGCTCAGCCAGAATCTGGCAGCAGAAGAGGAAAAAAACAGCATGAGAACAGAGCCAGTTGCTAAGGAGGCTCTATGTGGCTCTTTGGGGGTATTGACATTGAACTTTTGATATGGCAGAGAGGAAGGCCATTTGAAGTCACAGAGACCTGGGGAGAAATTCAAGCTCTGTCAACAGCTAATTCTGTTGCCTTGGGCACAGTTATTTCTAAGCCTCAATTTTCTTGAGTAGAAAATGGACACAGATTATATTATAGAAGTTTGTCCTGAACTTCCTGAGAATGAGCAGGAAGGTGTCAGGTAGGGTAATTTTCAGTAAGATGTTCAGTGTGACTTTCCTTTAAGGTTTGTTTTCTGTAGCCTTGACCTTTCAACTCTATGGCTTCCCTTCTTCCATTTAGTGGCCCAATCCAAGACTCCAGAGCCTTAATACTTTTCCTATTTCTAAACCTGCTTTCAAGAGAAGATCAGAAGTAAACTGACCCAGAGGTTTCTATCATTACCTGTCAACTTTTAGCATGTATAAGGATTGCCTAGGATGGTTTTTAAAATGTAGATTGCAGGGCCTTATTCCCAGAGCCTCTTATGCAGTGGATCCAGTATGGGACCTGAGAATTTACCTTTCTTACAAATTCTCCATGAGCTGCTCCTGATGACTCAAGGAACAGTCATCAAACAACAGTTTGAGAACCAGTAGTCTATAGCACAGACTTTGAGGTGAAGGCCTGGTCTGCCTGTCTCCAAACCCTTGTTCTCACCAGCATACCTTGCCATGCTTTCTATGAATTGGAATGAAAATTCTATAAAGGCAGATAAGAAATCAAAGAGGAGATAATATAAGAGAAAAGATATTGGTGGCCTTTTTTTCAGATGTAAAATTACCATCATTTTCTCTATTCCCTGCTGTGCTCGTAGCTACTGATTATGTTACTCCAGGGCACAGGGAACCGGGAATGGGACAAGCAATTCTTTGAAGAAATCCTGGTGCCTGGCCATCAGGCACCACTTTCCACTGCTGTAACCTTGGGCAGTCTCTGTCATCTCATTCCTCCTGCCCCAGTAGTGGGTGGCCTCCCTGGGACCCCCATGACAAAGCCATAGGGCTGCCCTATACCTGTGCTCTGTGTGCGTTTGTGACCACACCCCACAGGACATCCCTCTACCAGATGGCCCTGCTGCCCTTTTGGTTCATTCTCTCATCGTCCAACTCGATCCTGTTCACTGTGGTCTGAAGCCAGGAGCTAAATTGACTTTGCACCCCATGGACACGTCTTTAGAGTGACTTTGTCAGTAATTGCAGAGAGTCCAGCTGCCGTCTCTCTCCCTCCTGCTGAGCCTGTCCTGGTTTGGCTCCTTCCACTAGACCAGGGACAGATCCAGATAAAGGGTCATTATCTTTCCCTCCTTGGATAGCAGGTTTTCTGGCAGCTTCCTAGTTGGTCTTTGTCAACAGCCTCTGAGTGTCTCCTGATAGTCTGCCTCACATTCTTATGTCCCTTTAGACCACCTCTTCCCATTGTTCTGAGAGACCAGGGAAAGGCAGGCTCTTCAACTCCAGCTGGAGGTCCACATTTTTGGAACCATTCATGGTTCTCCAGGTGCTTAGTACCTGAGTTCACGTTCATGCTGCCTCCCTGGGCTATGTGGCTCATGCATACACTTACATACACTCATATACCTAAACACACTCATTCGCATTTTCACATGCATACACATTTACACAATTCTTAGATATGTACATATATATACTTTCACACACACATGCACTCATGTAATTCTCATATATACACACATACTCACACAGTCACACCTGCATACATACCATCCCACATGCATACACATCATGCATACACTCATTCCCCCCACAGTTATACACATGCTCACATACATAATTATGTACCGACACTATTCTCACACCCACATGCAATTGCATGCCCCCACACACATTTCCCCATGCATCCACACTTACACACCTACATACTTATACACACACACAATAGACTCACACACACTCCCATGAGTGCACACACGCACACAGACTCTGCACACTCACACAGAGTGTGCTGTTGACTTCAAGGTGGACAGTAAAAGGCAGGAGGGGACCGGGTGGGAGGAGATGTGCTTCAGGCACAGATGACAGATTGGTCTCCTGAATCCAGCTGGGCGCTGAAGAAGGAGAAGGACACAGAGATTGTGTGGAGCCCTTGCTCTGTGCCAGGCACAGAACTTAGCCTTCCAGCATTTCCCACCCACAGTGGTCCCCTTAGGAAGCAATTCTCAGTCCCTTGACACTGGAGGCTCCACGAGGGGCTGAGACGAGGCAGGGGCTTGCCTTCCTCCCTCACTCTGCTCTTTGCACAGAAAGGAGTCTGGCTGAATCTCGACAGTCACCGTCTTACACACCTAGGGTCAAGAAAGAAAATCTTGATGATCTGCAGAAAACACAGGCAACATAGAGATGCTGAAATATTAACAATGGTCACCCATGATGTTACCGCCCCAAAATGATCCTTGCTCGTATTTGACGCTTGCTTTTGATTTTTCACGAACATAAATCTTTTACATAATAAGTTTAAAAAGCTATCACAATGTCAGTACACTATTCTAACATGTTCTTTTTCACTAAATAGTATAGTATTGGTTATTGTGTTTAGACTTACCATATAGCAGGCAAGGTCCACGTGACATCACATGTATTGTGGGATTGAGGTCTCCTCGGAACTCTGTGAGGTATGGAGCAGTTTATACCCAGTGGAACGGGGACTCAGAAAGGTTAAACAGTGCCTGCTCTCACCTAGCAGGCAGGCAGTGCAGCTGGGATTCAAACCCACACAGTCAGACTCAAGAACCCAGGCTGCCTCTTTTTTACCATGGAAATTTCCCTTAATCCAATGATCTTTGAAAACACCATATTAACATACCATCATTTACCTAACTGGTTCTCAATTAATGAGCATTTCAATTGTTTCTAATTTCTGGGTAGTTCAGAGGGTGTTGCCCTGAAAATCTTTATAAGCACTTCTTTCAAAAACTGAATAATTTCTTAGGGTAACTCTTGAAGGGTGGAATTGCCACATACACACATTTTAAAAGCATTTGATTCTTCCCACCAAATTACCATTCCAGAAATACCATGCCAGCCCACACTCCCACCAGCAGACTGCAAGATCGTCCTTTTATCTGCAGATGGTCTGGGTTTTTACTGTTGTATCTTGCAATTTGGAATAGTGCATACCTAATACAGGTGTCACTGTAGCCAGGGTACAGACTGTGTGACAATGTGTTGCCATTGTATGAACATAACTAGGAGCTAAGACTTGGGCCGCTTGATAAGACTGAGCTCTGCTTTGTTGGGATGAAGGGTGGTGACAAGGGGAGGCAGTGAGTGTGTCATACAGATGGGGAAAGCGCAGGAGGATGCGTCAGGTTTCCAAGGAGTCCCCGACCTCCATAGAGGGTACAGGCCCTGTGTCCTCCATTCCTACAGGGTTTCAGTGATTTCCTAAACCACCCTCATTTACAAGGCTGGGAAAAGTCAGGCATTGCCATTCACGTGTGATCTGTCACCAGCAACATCCCCTGGGAAGTGGTCCAAGAACGAAGCCAGTAGGTACATTTTCTCCATCCCAGTAGGGCAGAGGGTCAAGCACAGACTTCTTTGGAGCCAGATAGAAGCAGATTGACATGATTCCACTGTTCATTATCTGGACTTACTAGGGGACAGCTCATTTTGTTTTTCTGAGCCTCAGTATCTTTATGGGATAAATCTTCTGCCCTTGAGAATTACCTCCAGGGGTGAAAAAGGTATCAGGTTTCTACAGGCCCCAGCACCCAGCTGGTGCCTCCAACCTACCCTGCACCTGCACTGTGGATTCCTACATCCCCTTGGCACTGCCTTTCTGGTAGCATTTGTGACTTACGTTTGCAGCACCAAAATTCTAGTTCTAATTCTAGAGGAACACTGTGGCTGCTTGCCCCTTTCCAAAGCAGTTAGGATGGAATAGCAGAGTGTAATGAAGTTCTTGCCTTGGAGGCTGATGTCTCTACAAGTTTGTGCTCCAAATGAATTCTGAAAGGCATGGAGTCAGTGGAGCAGCAAGAGGCAATTTTACTACCAGTGTGGAGTAATGGAAAGCAAGCAAGTCATCCAGCATCCCAGCTCACTCGTGGCTTTGTGGAGACCAACCTTTGTTTGTGGAGACAGCAATATAAGTGGATTACATTCCCCCAAATGTTAGGAAGGATACTGTGGGTGCTGGAACCAGACCTCCTCACCACATCAGTTTAGGAAGCTCCAGGGTTCAGGTGGACTGGGGAGGGAGTGGATGTCAGGGATGGGCTTGGATTATGTTTGCTAAGATGCTGGCTGAGAGACTGGCCATGGGTAATCCCTCTGGCTGCTGCTGTCTTGGGAAACTGCAGATGGATGTCCACGTGACTTTAACTTTCTCCAATGACAAAGACAGATGTTCTTCCGCCTTTTCCCTCCTTGTATCTCTTCTTTTCATGTTTGGACCAAGGCGTTTTTTCTTTTTCTTTCTTTTGTTTTCTCTTCTTTTTTGTTTCTTTTAGGGAAAGAAGAGAATGAAATGAAGCAAAATGTTTAGAAGCAGGCCAAGGATGTCAGGGTGAGTTTCCCAAGTGCTTGGGAGCTGTCAGGGAGCCAGTGTCCTGAATAGGTTTGAGAGCCCTGGCAGGCCTTTGTGTCCTGTAGATGGACCAAAGCACAGCTCCAGTGGAAGCAGGGGTACCTGAGGTAGGGCAGGATCAGATTCGGTGCCCATTTGGTGTGTGATAGAGTTGACTGTAAAGCAAAATTAAAGGAAACATTTTCACCAACTTGTCCGAAGCACCATCACTTATGCCACTCAGTTAGCTAATGATCCTGTCAGCCTTCTGGAATGTTACATTTCACATGTACAGGGAACAGCAATAATACTGTATCCGTCAGTAATTGGGGGTCCATCCTATCATTTTCTTCACTAAGTATGTATCTGTGTGTATCTATACATATGTAATCGCACATGAACTTTATGGACACCCTGTGTGTGTATATATCTATAAATTTTTTTCTGTAAAGTCTTTATAATTCCTCTCTTTACATAAAATTGTATCACATTCATGAACCATAATTTATGAAATTATTTCCCTAACACTAAGTATTTAAACTATTGGCATGCTTACTTAAGAGTCTACTCTAGATTTAGAATATTTGTCATACATTTTAGATACATTTGGGTTACTTTTTTCATTTAAACTCTCATTTTTTAGAGAAAAGACATGAGCAGCCTTAAACAGCCATGTTCTGTATTATAACATTACTTTCTGAAAGATTGTAGCGTTCTGTGATGCCAACAGCTAGGAAGGATCATGTCACGCTCTCTTCACCACTGGGTATTATCAATTGAAAATAAATAGCGTCATGTGAGTAGCCAAATTACATTTCTAGGCCACACTAACTTTCAGACCTCTACTTCCTTGGATGATCTATAAATATGTTATTGCTCCTGGAAGAATCCTAGGCTGAAGCCCCCAAATCAGTTCCAAAGGGCTCTCTCAGGTCCAAAGGAACTGGGCAGTGGTGGTTCTGTGACCACCCAGGCTCTGCTCAGAGCTGAGGGCTGGAGGGAGGCTTGCTTGTGTTGACAGCTTATCTCCAGCCTAATTTTCCAACAGCCACATTCCAAGGCATTGATACCTGGTAAGTCAGTGCCTGGAAATTCAGAATACATTTACATTGATAAATAGGCTGGCCAGATAAAGGTGATTTAACCTGCCGAAGGATGAAGTACAGTGTTTGTTTTTGTTTTGTGTAAGTAGCAGAATCCAAATCTCTGGCCTCCCTTTCATCTTTTAGAAATGATGGAATGAATGTTGATTAGAAATTATGAAATGAATGTGGATGATCTATCTGTAAGCAGCACCCCCTACATGCCTACCCTCACACCTCTCCTCCCTGGGTCCCCACAGCTCCTCGGGAGTTAGGGACGAGGCAGTGCTGGGAGACACAAGGGAGGAAAGGCTGTTATGAAAGCCACGATTGCAAAAATAGACAATTGAAAGATCTGTTGAGACCTTTGCCCAAGGGAGTCCAGGACACCTTCAGGGAGGTGACTGAGCTCACCCTTCTCCCTGCACAAGCACCACCAGCCCATGCCACAAAGTTGCAAGGAGCTAGCTTCCTGCCTGTGCTCTGTCTTCCCAAGAGCCTGGCAACAACCCTCAACAGGAAAGAGCAAATACAAATAGGAAATGGCAAACAGTGCCTCCTATGAGAGGTCTCTGAAGTGCAGATGAAGGGGGTGGAAATGGAGGGAGAGGGATACACATGCCCTCCCAGTGACACTAGAGACCAGGGAAGAGATTGAGAGCAGAAGCAGGGGGATGCTGATGCTTGAGCAAGAGGAGGGTGAGCTTGTGATGGGAGGGACGGGGAAGACAGAGGACACGCTCAGATCTCCAGGGGTCAGACGCATGTTGGATTCCATGCCCCCCCCTTTATGGGGGAGCCAAGCCTACAGATACGCAGCACAGAATAAAGAGGTGAATTCATAACATTTAGGGATTTCATGTAAAAATGTTTCTAATCCCAAAAGTAAGTAGCAGAAATTTAGAGTTCAGGTTTTTTTTTTTTTTTTTTTTTTTTTTGTTTGTTTGTTTTGTTTTGGTTTAATGGGAGAGAGATAGAACTTGTTCTGTAAAAGAACAAGAAGGGGTTTCTCCAAAGGTGACAAAACCATTATTTGTGGCATCTGACGGCAGGGGTCAGACCTCAGAAGGCTTCTGCCTCACACAGGCTCTGCCACACGCAGAAGGACTGGGGGGATGTCTGTAAGGTACGGAAGTACTTGTGGAAACTGGTGGATGTGGGGCCCGAAGAGGTTTGGGTGCAGCATCCTGCTCAGCATGGGGCTCAGAGGAAGGGCCAAGGAAGCTCTGGGGTACCAAGGAAGTGAAGAAGACACGTTGAGATGGAGAGTGTTCCATAAAGGCAGAGCTAGAAACTGGCCCATGCCACTGCATTGGGAGCTTCTGGTTTTGGCCCCCATCACAAAATGTGCCGTCCCACCCTCTCCAGGTCCTTCTGCTCTGCTGTTGTTGGGTAGATTAGGAATCCAGCCATGTGCTTTTTTAAGCAGACACAAGAAGCACAGTGGCAGCCTGGTGGCATGGCATGCTCCTGTGGTCCGGGCTCCTAGGGTGGAGCCCAGGAGTGTCAGTCCAGCCTGGACTACACAGTGAGACTCAATCCAGGGGTCCTCAAACTTTTTAAACAGGGGGCCAGTTCACTGTCCCTCAGACTGTTGGAGAGCCGAACTATAGTAAAAAACAAACTATGAACAAATTCCTATGCACACTGCACATATCTTATTTTGAAGTAAAAAAAAAACAAAAAACCAGGAACAAATACAATCACACGGCCTCATGTGGCCCGCAGGCTGTAGTTTGAGGACCCCTGCAAAATGAACAAGAAATATAATGTTTTACTTAGTCCCTGTTTTTTAAGTGGGGATGTTAAGTGTCTGGGGGCATCTCAGCAGATCAAGAAGATTCCAACTTGGTCCTCTCTTCGTGACTCCCTTTCCGGTTAGCAGGGATCTCAGGCTGAGTCTTTGCTGGCATGCCTTCCAGATGTTTCCTTCTTCTCAGCTTAGGCGTATGGGACTATCTATGCAGATCCTTTCATTCAGCTGGTGCTCGCCTGTCTCAGAGCCCACGCTGTGCCTTGAAGGAAGCCCAGTGCCCCATTAGAGTGGCCATGTCAGGCTTTCCTCAGTCAGTTTTCACATGATCTGAACCAGCTGATTTTGTTTTCCTTCTTGGAACATCACTTGAAAGGTAGAAATGAACCTGATCTTAATTCTTCCTTCAACATGACATGCCCTTTTGAAATTGTACAAACAACATTGTCTGATTGTCATGTTGAATGGTGAGCATAGATGTGAAATGTTCCAAAGTCTGACTGAAGCCAAATATTAGGTCGTAAGTCAACATTTTGCTGAGAAACTTGGTTACTAAGAGGTTGAAAATGTATCTTTTCATGAGAAAACTTGTTTGCCAGCAGGAAAAAAATTTCAAAGACAGTTATCTTCCTACACTGTGGGGAGAGAGATGTGTATAATTTTGCAACCTGGGTCAACGTCCTTTAGGATTCCTGAATTTGGATTGGTTGAGGAATGGAGCTTTGGTGTAGCATTGGGATTATTCCCTGAGGTACAAGTCAGTTGGTATAGGTGTGTGCTATTTCTTACAAGGTTGTCTGGAAATTTTGTCTGAATGGTGTTTCCCAAGAGGCATTCAGTGTGACCTCCCTCTTCCCACTGAGGGAGGTCACACTCTATTCCCAAATCCTTCTGATGGAGAACTTCTAACAAGAAAATGAGCCATCTTAGGCCATGGGCCTTTCAGTTCTTAAAAGAAATAAAATCCCTACTAGCTTCATCTAAGCAGCTGTGCCACTCTTTGGATGATCTCAGTGGACACAAAGAGTCAACTGAACCAAGGCAGGAGGCAGGGACAATGCTCTTGATAATGCCAAGATGGTTGTAGCTTGCCAGCTTGACCTACTGCTATCTGTGATATATCAGCCCTATCACCAAACCCCTACTGAGGTCCTCCAGTGTCTCATGTGCGCTGTGGTAGGAGGAAAGGGGAAGGCAAAGAGATGGCTATGTGCTCACTACAGAATTAAAACTAGGCACTCTTCTGCATTAACAACACCATGCTCTATTAGAAGACAGTAAAGTGACAATGTCTAGTTTGCATCTCCTCCCAGAAAGTAAGGCAACTTGCATTTCCTTTGAGTATCCAAGCTTCAGGCAGAGTTGGAACTGTGACTCAATATAGAACTGAACGCTGCTGTGGGTGGGTATCATGGGGTAGGACTTTAACTGTGGGCTTGGGTAAATTCTGACGCTGACTCTGGAAATCCACTCCTCTGTGTGCATGTGTATGTGAACGTGCATGTGTGTGTGTGTGTGCATGTGAACATGAACATGTGCATGTGTGAGCATGTGTGTTTGTGCACATGTGTGTGCGCAGTGAAAGGCAAGTGGCAGAAGCCTGGCATGGCACATGACAATTGGCGCCCTGTCCTGGGAGTTCTTCCCAGTGCCCAGAAGCTTTAGACATGTGCTCTTGCTTGATATGAAGTCACCACTATTTAGAGGCACTGAACTCAGGGCCATAGCCCATGTTTACCTTAAGCAGGGCTTAGTCAAGTCCTAAGTAGAAATATTAAACAAATTATCCTATTTTCCTCTCCCCCTAGGAACAGTGTTTCCCAAGAGGCATCTTCTTCCTCACCACTACACTATTATGCACCTTTGCATTTCTAATCTGAATCTCAGTCCTCTAGGGTTAGACCTTCTGCCCTCTCCAAGGGTGAACCCCAAGTTTGGGACGTCGACCCATGCAACTGCTGCCAGGATCTAGTCTCACAGCCTTCCTCCACCTTGCCTGCCCTTCCCCTCTCTGTGAGACGAGCTGTGGCAAGAGCTGTGGCTGGATATCTTTGACATCCAACCAAAACAAGTGGCATCAACCCACGGTGGCATTTGCAGGCCAGCAAATGGGAGGAGCGCTGGTGCTACTGTCTGATGGGCAGGAGGACCATGACGATAGGTCCTTTCCATCCCAACAGTGAGAGGCCTCACCGCTCATTACTGACACAGCTGGCCAGGCCTGCCTGACTTCATGGTGATTTTGGTCTTTCAGGCAAAGAAGGGGAATTACGCCTTTCTGTGGGATGTGGCCGTGGTGGAGTACGCAGCCCTGACGGACGATGACTGCTCAGTGACGGTTATCAGCAACAGCGTCAGCAGCAAGGGCTATGGCATCGCTCTGCAGCACGGCAGCCCCTACAGGGACCTCTTCTCCCAGAGGTAGGCATGGACAGCCTGGTGACATGGTACTTGAGGACAGGAGAATAGCTTTCTCTCAGGAGAGAAGAGCCAACACAAACTCGTCTATTCCTCACATATTCCCAAGCACCAACTCTGTAATGCTGTGTACTCCCCCCTCCCACCCCCTGTACTAGGCCTTGTACTCCATGCTGGGATATAAAGAGGAAGTCCATGGCCCCTTCCCATGAAGGCACATGGTCTCTGTGGGGACTCTGATATGAGCAGGCAGTGTCAGCCCAGGGCATGCATGGGATGACATTTTCAGGGTGCAGTGGTGGGGGGTACAGAGGAGGACTTCCCAGAAGAGGTGACACCTGACACCCAAAGGATGACAAGGAATGAGCCAGAAAAAGGAATAATGAATAGCTCTGTAAGGGCCTACTTACCACTTTTACAGATGAATGTATCTGCAAAGTGGCCATAGCCAATGCAGAGACTTAAATAACAAAGTAGGGTCAGAGAAGCAGACTGTCTCCTTATTCACCTGTGCGTGGCTGGTCGGGGGCTGCTGATTTTAGGGCAGGAGCATCCTGGTCCCAGGGGAGGTGGTCTTCTTGGGTGGGAAAGCTGGTTTTAGCCAGAGGGTGTGAAAGTGAAAGGAAAGGGCAGCTCAGTAGCCTGATCCAGTAGCCAGCCTGCCTGCAGGGGCTCCTGCCCCTAGGCATGCCGCAGTCTTCCGCACACATCTGTTACCTGGCATCCTCCTGGGCAGAGGGAGTGGAACTGCAGAGCCTCGGGAGGAAGCCCAAAGGACAGGCTCTGCCTTGGTCCACCTAAATCCAAAATGAGGTGGAAATAAACAAGGGGAAAGGACTGCAGCTGCCAGGTTTGGGGCCAGTCCTGACTGTCTGATTAACATATGAATCCACACTAAGGAGTGTCCATTTAGAAGGTAAGATTACTTTGAAACCATTCCTCTGTCATCCTGCTGTTTAGAGAGAGTCACTCTGACACCTAGGGTGGCTCAGCCAGCTGCTGTCTGAGCTGGGAGTAGAACCCAGGTCTCTGAGCCCTCGTGCTGTGCCTCTGCTCTTGCTGGATCTCCCAGCTCCCCCACCCCTCCTTCTCCTACCCCCCTGTGTGTCCTACCCCTGTCACCTGCCTTCTTCTACCCTCTAGATGTCCTACCCTTGTGCCCTTCTGCCCATGAGCACCTGAGCCTTGGCCCCAACCAAGAGAGGACAAGGAGGAGGGCCCACAGCCAGTCTATTCAGTGGTTTGTTTGTAAAACTGCAAAAAAGAGTAGGGTTAATTAAGGTAAATGAAGCTTTTAGGTTTTCTCTTAAATTTAATCACATATACATTCTGTTCCTCCCTCTGCTCCCTGGAGCAGAGAGAGATGACAAGAGGGAAGGAGGAGTAGGGATTTATTAATTGTTCAGATTAAAGGCATGAAGAAAGCACAGCTTCTCCCCAGGATTTACAGCATGTTGGTGTTCTAGAGGTTTATATCCATTGGTTTTCCAAGATGGAGGCTCGGGGCGATTCCACAGCCCATCGACCCGTGAGCATCTCTTCAGAACAGATGGCAAGGAAGCCCCTGGAGCCAACACAGCAGCAGCACCAAGACGGCTAATGTGCCCCAAGACAGTGCTCATGGAGGCCGGGGGCCCCGGTGAGGGAAGATTAGAGTCCCTGTGCACACCCCACTCAGATGTGCCCTGCACATCTACTGTGAATGTAGACACGCCGCAGAGAGGAGAGGGCAGATGTCAGCCAGGGGGCTTGGGTCTCTGCCAAATGGAGTCAGGACAGAAGGTCCTCATGTAGGTCAAAGGAGGACCTGAAAATACTCACCCTGGAGAAGGCAGTGGTGAGCGGGGAGGCATGTGGCTGTCCACCTCCAGTATCATAAGGCTGGTAGGGGCGGAATGAATCATGTGTCTTTTGTGTGGTTACAGAGGACAATGGACCAGGATCAGCATGGGGAGCAGGGTTCCAGAGAGCAGGCTACTGTGGAATAGGCCTGCCCACTACCTGTGCCCTCACTGACTGGGAGGTCCCAGTGCAAAATTTCTCCCAACAGAGAACCTGCAGGCTGCTGGTCCTATCTGAGTGATCACCACAGTCAAAAGTAGCTGGTCCAGTTTCCATGTCATTTGGGAAGAAGTGGTTTATTTATCCCTATTTGCTTTCATCAGAAGGCCTGTGTTCTGTGACTATAATGAACTGTTCTGTGACTATAATGAAATGTCCCCAGGGAGCTGTGCTAGCCTTCTACAGGGTCCTCATCTTCTCCAAGGCTGGGATCACTCTCTCTTCTGGCAGACAGGTGTCTACTTCTGGGGAAACCCTAGGGCTCAGGTTGCTCTCACGGACTGCTGCATATGTATATATATATATATATATATATATATATTTTTTTTTTTTTTTTTTTTTTTTAAGAGATGAGGTCTCACACTTGCTCAGGCTGGTCATGAACTCTTTGAGCAATCCTCCTGTCTCGGCCTCTCAGAGCACTAGGATTACAGGCATGAGCCACTGTGTCCTCCTGCCAATGGTTCTTCAAGAGGCTCTGTGGTGCGGTGCACACAGCACTGTGAGCTGCCCCTAGCCAGGGCATGCTGTGGAGGAGTGAAAGTGATGTCCAGGGAGCAATGCAGGAAATGGGGCCTGGTATAAATAGCCGATCTCAGCGTATCTGCAAATGCAGCAACCCTTTACCCTGGGAACTAAACTGTTTCCTGGACTATAGATACATTCCTTTGCTTTGGCAGAGGACAGAGTGTAAGGGTGTGTATGTATGCTTGCGTGCATCAGTGTGTGGCAAGGGTTATATACTGTGATAGGCTTTCAGACCACAGCATGCAGAGTAGACATTCAATAAATGTTGAGCAACTTAATAGCCACTTATTGAGCACCTACTGTGTAGCTGGCACCACAACTATTGAACAAAGATAAGCACTTGCAATTATGTCTGTCTGAAAAATGGAACAACTGGCTCCAGGAAGTGGCTATTACCACTCTGGCTTGCTCGTAAGCAGGGATATGGATTATTAGCACTTGCATTTGCCCAGCCTCATTCTCAAAGTCATTGTGTATCTGTAACTTGTCTTTCCGCTGTCTTTCTGTATTTAAATTTCCTTTTTCATGTGTCTGTTTGTCTTTGTTTTATTCTATGCTTTCCTAGACAATGCTGTGCATTCTATCTAGAATAGGATTTGGTGCAATAAGTGCGCGTAGACTGTAAGGAGCAGGAAGAAGAGGCAGTCAGTACAATTAAGCAGCCTGCCCAATGTGGCACGGGAGCAGAGCAGTGGGGATCTGATCCCATAATCGATCATGGCCTGACTGGAGCTTCGTTGTCCCCTAGGCCAGAACTTGTCCCTCAGAGAACGGCCTGCTGTTCTAGAAAGAGCTTGTTCACTTGGGTCAGGACGACCTTGCTATGATGAGCAGTGTTGCCACCTTCTAATGGCAACTGTGGGCAAGTCATCTTGACTCTGAGCCTCAGGTCTTCAAGTCGTAATATAGACTTACTAAGAACCAATTTTCAGGCTGTTGTGAGGACTCAAATAGTGCAAAATGATCAGTTCCTACTGTGTTCTCAATACACAGTCACTCGTGTTAGCACTGGGCCTGCTGGTCTATATGGTCATGAGACTGTAGACCATAGAACCACTTACTCTTATTACCTGTGAGATCTTGAACTAATGGGCTGCATATGTTTCCTCTTTGCATTTTGTCCCAATAATCCTGTGAGGTAGGTGCATTTATTATAACCTCACATTTTAGTGGTGAGAGAGCTAAATTTGAAAGGTTCATGGCCTGGAATTAAACACAAAGCTCTGCTGTCTCTTCATTGTCTGCTGGTCATTCAACTGCTGGCTTTCTCAAAGGGGCTAATGTCTTGGATACCTGGTCCTGGGTTCCCATAACTGCCAGCAGATCCAGCCTACTCATCCCCACCAGAAAAGGCAGATTAAGACTAGTGCACGTGCAGCTTTCCCAGCATGCTCTAAGCCATGCGAGGTAGTGAAACCCTGTAGCTGTCCACTTAACCATGGAAGGTGGCACGTGAAAGATCTGTGGCACTCAGAAGCATCCTAAAAATGACCCCAAACCACACATCATGCATTAATTTTAGCAACTAAGTCCACATCCCTGCACGCATAGCCACGTTCTATGTCTTTCATGATTGACAGTGCCCGGAGCCATAGATGGACATCATATCAATATCTTACCATAGCCTTTTTTGTTAGGTTTTTATTATTCAGTTAACACATTCATGCATTTACTGACACAACAAATATCTGTTTATAGTCTTAGTTGTCCAGCCACTGTGCTTGCTTGTTCAGGGGAAAACACAGAGAGTAGCACATGGCCTCTGTCCCAAGGGATCAGCGGTCCATGCTGTGAAGATGAAAGTGCTGAGATTTGGCAAGGCCAAGTCTCTGGTCTAGGGAGACATGGCTGAAGTCAGGGGCCCTAAAGCCTGATCTTTGCACTAAGCCATGCTTTTCTCAGCCAGTGAGAGGCCATCCATGCTGTTTCTACAATGCTGGCAAGTCAGGGGATCCCCTCAGGGCTATCACTCTTTTTTCCACCAGCCACAAACCCATGCCAGACCTGTGGTCATAACTGGTCTGCTCAACCAGACCAACATGCTAGACCAGGGTGAGCTATTTTATGATTAGTCACCCTTCATATTTCTGCTTAACTGTCATCTCCTCAGTGAGGTCTTCCCTAATACCCGAGTCTATGCCACCCTCCCCAGCGGGCCATCTCCTAGAATCTCTGCTTTCATTTTGCTAAATTAATCACAGCTTCTGTCTACACACTGATTGCTCTAATCATTTTTAGGGTCGGTTTTTTTGTCTCTAGACTGTAAGCTCTGTGGTATTGAACATCACACTTGGCACAGTGTTGAAGCTCCTCAAATCAAATGAATGAATGAATGATTTTTGTTAATTCTATAGGGAGAGAGACTCAGAATGTAGTTACTGAAGTTTGAAAGAAAGTGTTTTTGTGATCATGGACATCCTAAATCCACAGTCTGTTTGCATCCTTCATTTCTGTCTTTCCCGTTTGTATCCTGAGCTCTTGCTGCAGAGTCACTGTGATGTGTGTGCTTTGCTATTGGACTTTAAGCATGGGCCTCAGGACAAGGTGTGAGAGAGGGCAGGGGTTATTAAGGAAGGGAGTGACAAAGCCTGGTGTTTGGAGATGAGCACTCTGCTTGCAGCAGGAGGGAAGGAGGTAGGTCAGAAGCTACTAGGACAATTACAGTGTTGCCTATGGTGAGGCCAGTATGGTGGGGCCCCAACACTGAGTCAATACGGCCAGTGGCTAAAGCTTACCTGGACTGTGTCTTGCAGGATACTGGAGCTGCAGGACACAGGGGACCTGGATGTGCTCAAGCAAAAGTGGTGGCCGCACACAGGCCGCTGTGACCTCACCAGCCACGCCAGCGCCCAGGCTGACGGCAAGTCCCTCAAGCTGCACAGCTTTGCCGGGGTCTTCTGCATCCTGGCCATTGGCCTCCTCCTGGCCTGCCTGGTGGCTGCGCTGGAGTTGTGGTGGAACAGCAACCGGTGCCACCAGGAGACCCCCAAAGAGGTCTGTACCTGGGGTCCTGCCTCTGCTCTCTGTAGCCTGGGGGACAGGAGAGTCACAGTGGGCCACTTGGAGGGCGGGTTCTTTCCAGTTAGTATTTGGTCTGGAGACAACAGTATTTTATACTGGGGGATTGTGTTATGATTTTATTTTGTGTTTAAAGCAAGAGAAAAATGTTTTCATGCTTGAACAAAGTGCTGAAGTGCCAGCCATGGCCACTGAAGTCATGTATTTATCTATAGAGCAGATACATCACGGGCAGCACCAGAGAACCCTTCCCCACCCTGCCCCACCCTTGTGCCTCCACCCTGACCTGGAGAGACCACCTGTAGGGTAAGAAGGGAGCCCCATTCCTTCCTGATTCTCTTTGACGTCTCACCGGGGGTCCTGAGCCCTGCTCTCCCATGTGTAGGGGATCCCTGTTCCTGCCCCCACTCTCCCTTTTATTCAAGGCTCAACCTTATCTGCATCTCTCCTGGGATCTCCCAGCTCAGGGGACACTGTCACTCTGCCCATACTTCCGTCTTTGGCCACCTTTCTTGCCTGTGTGCTCACAAACCACACGCTGATCTGCCCCTTGAAGTTCTGTCTCATTGGGATTTTGTCGTTCTTCAAGCTCATCTTTTCTTCCTTAAACAAAACCTTCCCCTAGGTTTCCTTGTAGACCTGAAGAGAGTTCCCCCAAGGGAAGCTGGCAAGGAGTGTCACTTGGGGATAGTTCTCATTTGGCAGAAACCTGCTGAAAGGCACTAGCCCAGCCACACCCCCTGTCAGGCTGTCACCACCTGCCTTACATACCTCAGCTGCCTCTAGAATCATAGCTCCACTTACAGATCCTGTTGGTACAAATAGATGTCAGTGTCAGACAGGAAGCAGAAAAGCAGCGTCAAATCTCAAATCACTTCTGTTTTGTCTTTGTCTTTCCTGGAGGCTCAGGTAACACATGGAAGTTCATAAAATGGTCTCAGAGGCAGGGGCATTGGTGGAGGGAAGAGCAGTCGGGATGGACCCATGTGGCCACCATGTCTGAGCAGGCCACACCCCCATCCTTCAGTCTGTGGTGGTTGCTGGTGGGCTGGGGGTGAGGACAGAGCTGGGCATTCCCCTCATCCCTGTCAGATTCCCCATTCGTGCCAGGCAGTGAGCTCTCTGGAGTTGTACTTTCTTTTCCCTGGAAGGAGGGCAGCGTTTGACCCAGGGCATATGAAACATTCTGGGGACATCTGTCTTCCTCTCCTGGCTTCTGCATTCCTCCATGTAAGGGAACGAGAGGTTGATTCTTCTGTCACCCCTGGAGAGCAGGCGAGAAGGAAGGAAGAAATCTGAGGAAACAGAAAGAACGGTTGATGACTAGCAGATTTTGTGTGAAGAAGTCACCATGAGGGGCTGGGTGAGGTGGCTCACGTCTGTAACCCCAGCACTCTCAGAGGCCAAGGCAGGTGGATCGCTTGAGCTCAGGAGTTCAAGACCAACCTGAGCAAGAGTGAAACCCTGTCTCTACTAAAAAATGGAAAAATCGAAGCAAGAGGATTACTTGAGCTCAAGAGTTGGGGGTTGCTGTGAGCTATGATGACATGATGGCACTGTATCTAGGGCCGCAGCTTGAGACTCTTGTCTAAAAAAGAGAAAAGAAGTCACCAGGAGGGACAGTGAATTATTATGATGAGTAGTTTCAAGGAAGGGCCACAAATATCTCCCCTCTCCTGCCCACTCATCACGTCAGTCCCCTCCATGCCATGGCCAGGGCACCCTCCCTGCTTGTCACTACCCAGGTCTGTGTGCACAGAGGCATTAGCAGGCAGCCAGCATGTGGTGGTCCCAGAGCCAGCCCATGGGACCATCAAGACAGTGAGGGTGGAAGAAACAGACCCACTAGGTGACCCATGTTGCGCCTGCTGCCCATATTGTGTGTTTGGGGTTTTGCTTATTTCCCTAAGTCTTTAGCCTGACTTCCTCTGTGCCAATGCCCCCGGGTCATGGGAGCAGAGCAGGGTCTCCAGGGAGATGAGTATGGCAGTGACACAAAGGTGCCATCCTCAGCAGGTGTGGGCAGGGTGGGAGGGTGGAGACACTGATTCGGCCTCAGTCCCCAGTGAGAGGTTGTCCTTTGGCTCAGACGTCCTTGTCTGCTTCTTAGTCACATCCCTCAGAACCTTTAGTGAAAGTTTCAGTCTGGATCCAGACATAATTATTTTCTGAGAGAGAGAGACAGAGAGAGAGAGAGAGAGAGAGAGAGAGAGAGATGGTGTGATGGAGAGGCATAGATAGGAAGGTGGAGGTGAAAAGAGAAAAGAGGACAGGTGACCTGACCAAGAACCAAGACATGACCTGGCTGTGAGGAGCGCTCCTTCTTTGACAGTAAAACATCTTATCTTTCTTTTTGGCTTCTTCATGAGATCAAGATCTCAGATACTCGAGGACGAATCTGTAGGTCCTCCCTTCACAATGTAGGACTTCCTGCCCTGGTGACTAGCCTGCTTCCAGACGGGAAAGGGCTTTCTTGAAGAGGAAGGTTGGACAAGCACAGTGGCCACCTGTCCTCCAGCCCCTGCTGGTGTCACTCAGAAGGATTGCAAGAAAACATTCCTTCTTGGTCCTGTCTTCATGGGGTTCTGGTTTTCAAATGAAAATTCTTCTTCCTTCCATCCCCTTCTTCTTTTAATAAGCCTGCCTGCAGGGATCCAGGCCCTGCCCTCAGGGAGCTCACTTTCTCAGGGGCAGAGAGCCTGGGGCCAGGCAGTCTCCCCCAGCCAGGGTGTGGTAGGGTCAGAGGGGTTAGGACACTGCTTAGTGAGGACTTCTTGGCGCTTAGAGCTGTTGAGATTGAGTATTGAAGGATTGGCACAAATCCTGGAGCTGGAAATGAGATTGATTGGAAGCTGCATTTGGGGCAGGATGAACAGCTTTGGGATAAACAAAGTCATCATGCCTCCTGGTGCCCTGACTACTGTAGTGTATAAGGAAATGCTAATGGGGGGGAGGGGTTGGGGACCTGCTCCAAAGGCTTAAATACCAGGCTGAGTGGTTTGGACTTAATCATATAGGGAATGAGAACCAGGAAAGGGGCAAAACAGCTGCATTTCAGAAGTATATTTCTTAAAAGCTTTGGGGGAAAAAATGATGGCATTTAATCCAGAACTTTGACTGTTACTACTGGCTGCCTGTGTTTTATGGAGCAGCATTTGCAATTAGGTGAGAGTGTGTCTGGTTAATCTTAAAATGTTTCATTTGGGGGCATTGGCTGTATTTCTTAAAAGCCAGAAAGACCTGTCTTTGGGTGAAGCCGGAGTTGTATTTAATGGCTCGCACTGGCATGTCTTCAGAGTCTAGACACATACTTGAGGAAGAGCAGCAATGTGTGTTCAACCCCTTAATATTCATGTGGATTTGAACTCATATTTTTTCTAAGGAATCAGATGATTATATAGTTACCCAATGCAGGTGAGTGCATCAAGCTCTGTACACGGAGTATTATGGGGAATGTGGAGCCATCGCTCCGAGGACAAAATATTCATGAAATAAAGATGAGAACTGCACAAATGGGAAATGACTTGAGGAGTGAGGGATGAATCATCCACTGCTGGGCTGGGAGCTGAAATTCTTGTTGCTTCCTGCCTTGCCTGCCCTACCCTGGCCTGCATCCGTTGTAGACAGGAGCTGATAGAGGTCAGGGCGGGCTGGGATGCTGCTCTGCTCTGACCTGTGGGCCACCCTGACCCACTGCTGTCTATGAAAGACTAGATCCCAAGGCTCCCCTTCTACCTCACACCTTTGCCTGCCTCCACTCCACTGATACCTCCTTCAACTGCACATAGAGATTTTTTCTGCACCTTTCTCCTCTTCATTCATGCCAAACCAATAGTGTGGCACTGAAGATTCAACAGGGAAAGTGGGAAAAGGGACTAAGGAGGATCTGGCCCTGGGATTGCTTGGTTCATGGTAGCCAAGGGGCTATTGGCACCCAAGTCCCTGAGGATTACGGGGAAGCACAATGCTCCTTAGGGCCTCTTCCCTGTGCTGGGAAAATTGCCTGTCATTTTTCTCCTCCCTCTTCAATGAACATTCAGAGAAGGCATCTTCACCCATGGAGCAATGGGGCTCAGAGTGGCAAGGGCAGAGCTGGGGTGTGAATGACACATCTGTTCACCTCTGTTCACCTGCTGCCCCACAGATGCAGGCTCGTCTGGGGGCCAGGACACTGGGCTTTTCATTTCCTGTATGCACAAGCTCACATTCCTACATCACATCCAGAGGATTTTGGGAATGAAGGGTGTGACACAGTGTTCTTCTGTGGACCAGCCTTCTGGCTCCTGGCTAGGTATTCACATGCTCTAAACTGCAGGTTCTTACTTAAGAAACCTGGACTGACAGCTAAGCCACCAAGATTGGATGGGGTGAGGATGAGGGCAATGGCCTGCATGTCTCACCCCGCAGCCCAGGACTTTCCAGTAAGAAGGCACTAAACATTTCTCATTCGCCATTGTCCACCTCACAGCCAGCTCACTGGCAAAGTCACCCCTGCCTGCCCCCATCACCAGCTGCCTCCCTTGCTGAGTGTGATTCCACATTTCCAGTAATTGTTTACCTACTTGTGTCCGGCACCTCCTCACCTCAGCATTCCCATCCATGCCCACTCTCCAGAACAGAGGAAGCTCTCGTTAAGGGGTGATGAATACAATTCAAGCATTGAGCACCTTCTACATGCCAGGGACCAAGATGGATGCTTTACCAAGAACATTAGCTCATCTGGTAGCAGAAGCTCAAAAGTGTTTATCGAATGAACCAGTCTGGGCTCCGATAAAGAAAACGTTATTCATGTTAAACTGTTGTGTAATCATTACAGCTGGATCAATGGCTTTCAATTCTCACAGCACATCAGAGGTGATTAATTCTGGAGCTTTTTAGAAATACATATGCTTGGGCCTCATTCCCCAAAGGGTCCTATTAGGGAGATCTGGGCTTCATAATTTCTAAAATCTCCACTTGTGGTTCTGATATCCTGCCAAAGAGGAAAACCACTGATCTGTACCAACCTTCCAAGGTGAGAAGCTACTGGGAGGAATTGAATTTGGATAGAATGAGGTCCCTGTGGTATTTGAAGGATGGATTCCTTGACATATTGATGTAGTGGGAAAGAGCCCAGGGTTTGGAGACTGGGAGATATGAGCTCTGGTCCTGATGCTGAGTCTGTATGGCAGCTGCTCCCCCATGAGGTGAAGTGGTGTTGGTTCCTCCTCATTGCTCTCTGCTACAAAATCTGGAACTGAGCTGATAAGAACTCTTTCTCCTGATGCTTTGGAAAACTGCCCACCATCTCCCAAGATCACTGTACTGACTTAGCATCCATCTCCTTGCCCCTCACCTGTCCAGTGCTCTCAGACTCCCAGCTCAGCCCGTCAGGGTTTGGCAAGTGTTTAGAGCGTCAGTGAAGAAGATCATGTTGGTGGCATCTTTCCCAGCTGTTGGGTCTCATTTACCACCTGGTTGATCTCAGTGGTAACAGGAGAACACTGTCAACAACCATCCCGGTCAGCTGGGAAATCTCTCATCTCTAGTTTTCCTCCTGCTCGACTTAAAATGGGAGCTGTTGGACTCTAAACAAAGTCAGTTCTTATGAGTCCCATGTGTAACAGGCAATTACAGAGATGAGAGTTTAGTTAATTACCGTTTTCCAATACACTGTATTATTTCCACGTTGGTGAACAGAGGCTCAATTACAGAACTTTATCTCTCTGCAAGGCAATGCCTGGGAGAGGTTCCCCCGTAACCTCTGTTGGTGCATCTGTCGTCATGTTTAATACCGGGTAAGAAACGCAGAGTTGGAATGCAGCCAGATTCACGGGTAAACACAGGCAGTGAATTTTATGTCGTATTCAGCGATGTTTGACTGGGTCAGTTACCTACGGTAAATTAATGAAGGCAGCAATAAGTTTCCAAGTCTCTTTCCACAGCTGTCATTACCTGGCTGAACGCTGAAACCTAGGGATAATGAGGATGTAAACTGATGTAGTTCACATAAAAAAAAAAGCTCATTATTTGAGTTTGCATAACATAATAGAATATACCATTTTGTCTAAAAGATAGATAATTATTCATATCACTCCTGCCCCTTTCCTTAAGTAGGCTGATTACTCTTGCCTCCTCTTTGCTTGGCTGGACTCACAGAGGGTACAGCTAGATGTTACCTTATGTGTGCTAAATCTGTGGCCCCAGCTGATGCAAGACCACACTTCCTGGGCTTCCAAATGAAGTGGTCTTCTGTTCCTCCCAACTTCAGCTCTGGCCTCCAGAGGCAGCAGCAGGAGAAGGGAGCTAGAAGCACACTGGTGAGAATTAGCAATGGGCTGCATTATTTTTCCAGAACAGATGGGGAAGTATTTGCTGTAGTTGGACTCATTTTCTTGTCCAATTAAACAACTAATTGAGGAGGCTCATGATGGGCCCTCTTCTCCTAGGGTTTGTCTTGGAGCTACCTGGAGCTACCAGAGTAATGAAATTTGAATACAGTGACCTCCAAGGGTATGGGAAGGATAGATTTCTTGTCCTTCATCTGGAATGGGAAGCTCTCCCTGGAACACTTGTTCATTTTATGTGTCCTGTTGTGAAGATGTTAAAGACTAATGCAAAACTACAAGTGGGACTTGATTTACACTCACAGCTTTGCAGTTCTTAGAACTGCTTCATCTGTTTTTAATTCGAAGCAAGGAAAATAAAATGGTAGGTTAAGGAAACTATTTTTTTCATTCAAGTTCTTCCTTTAGAAAGACTAACTGAAAAGTAATTGACTACCTCTACACAAGGTCCCTGGGTAGGCCTTTATTCTAAATGCTTTGGTATTGCCTGAGCCAGCCTTCCCTGCAGCGTTTGTTCAGCTTGGTGCCTATGCTCTTCTCCTTGACAATCCACCACCCTTCAAGCTCCCCTCCCTTGCACTTCAGTGGTGAAGCCATGCAGCTCAGAGATCACCCTCGATCACAATTCTCTTCAGGGGATTTTCACTGGTCCGTCTTCCTCTGAAGCTCTCTCTCTCTCTCTCTCTCTTTTTTTTTATTAATATTAAATCATAGCTGTGTACATTAATGTGATCATGGGGCACCATACACTGATTTTATAAACAGTCTGACACATTTTCATCACACTGGTTAACATAGCCTTCCTGGCATTTTCTTAGTTATTATGTTGAGACAATTATATTCTACATTTACTAAGTTTCACATGTACCCTTGTAAGATGCACCGCAGGTGTAATCCTATCAATCACCCTCCCTCTGCCCATCCTCCCCCCTCACTCCCCTCCCTCTACTAGGTATATACCCAGAAGACCAAAAATCACATTATAACAAAGATATTTGTACCAGAATGTTTATTGCAGCCCAATTCACAATTGCTAAGTCATGGGAAAAGCCCAAGTGTCCATTGATCCACAAATGGATTAATAAACTGTGGTATATGTACACCATGGAATATTATGCAGCCTTAAAGAAAGATGGAGACTTTACCTCTTTCATGTTTACATGGGTGGAGCTGGAACATATTCTTCTTAGTAAAGTATCTTAAGAATGGAAGAAAAAGTATCCAATGTACTTAGCCCTACTATGAAACTAATTTACGGCTTTCATATGAAAGCTATAACCCAGTTATAACCTGAAGCTTTCTTTATGTTTGTTTCCCCAGCCTTAGGGAGAGAGGGCGCCTTGCTCTTTATCCCCCATTTCAAGTTCTCTGAGTTTCTGTGGCCTTCTTAAACAGGAAATTAGCCTACTCCTCTTTCCAAACCCTGGCAAAATAGGGAGCTCCTCCTGCACACTTGCCTCATCCCAGCACTCAATTCACTCTGACATAAAAGGCCATGCCCTCTCTTCTAGCCACCAGAATCCAGAGTAAGCACAGCTGGAAATAAGACACTTGCTCCCTTCTTCAAATTTGCCTGTCTTGATTTCTTTCTACCCCTAAAGGGGTCCTTAAAGTCTTCCAGGGAAAAGTAGAAGTGAAGAAAAGATAATATTGTGCAACTAACTAGCTCTTTCAAGGGCAACCAGGAATACCTGGTCATTCACTTTTCCTTCCATGGAAATGAAAGTGCCAGTGAAGAAGCCTGGCTTGTCCAGCCTTCTCCAAGCTTTGCTGGCTACAGACTGAAGGAAAGATTATATTATTAAACCTTAAAATTTTCTCTGAACTTCTCCAGCTTCCAGGCTTTCTGGTACCAGTCTTCTGCCCTTCATACATTCTGAAATGAAAACCTCCTGGAGATGCAAACATTTGCCAGAATGGTTGTGGCACCGGCTTTGACTAATGTAGATGAAAGGGCTGCATCATGAGCTTAGTCAGAGCTCACAGCAGCACTGACAAGGCTGGGGGTGCAGGCTTGGTGAAAGGTGGGGGTCAGGGCTTGGCCAGAAACCCAGGATCCAGGCAATAGGAGCATGGTCTTGGAAGAAAAAGCCTGGTGGAGTGCTGCTGAAGGAACAGATGCAACACCAACCATTATCTGTCTGATCTCTTCCTTCAGGATTCAGATTTAATCCTGCTGTCCTAGTTTGGGTCATGATTGTGTCTCTTGGCAGGCAAACCACCTGCCAACCTGTGATCCAGCCGGAATAATAATTCTCTAAAAGCAAATAAACCATGGACTTCTTTAGAGATCACTGATGCCAGGTGGCACCAAGCCATCAATGCCCAATATAGTAGCAATAAAATAAAAGTAAAAATAGTTTCACATGCAGAAATGAAAACAGAAAAGATAAAACACACAGAAAGGGGCAAAATTGCCCAGAGTTGGTTCAACCATGATAGAAGATAATTAGGAAAATAAGTTGAGTTTGGTCTGTTATGAATTTTACAAACTGTTGAAGGAGTTGATGAAAGTATGGTGTGAGTGATATTTAGCTGACCAAGGAGGGAGATGGTATTCTCCATCCAGTTCCTCCAATTTCACCCAGGACACTTGCCACCCAGTGGTGCCCTCAACTCAGTGAGGGTCTCCCGGTACCAGTGGGCTGAGCTCTGCTTATGTGGGGCTTCAGGTCACTGGAATCTTAACTCTGCCTCTGAGGCTCTGCCATTCAGTGGTTTCTGATGCCCTCTCCCCCTGAGACACAGTCTGCTGCTCCCCGAAGACAGCTCACTCTTCTATTCTCAGTTTCCTCCTGTCCCAGAAATAAGTTCTCCAGTATCTTATGAGTGTTGCTAGTTTTCTTGTCCTGGAGAAGTTTCTGGGAATGGCAGCAGGTGTTTCTCCAGAAACCAAATTCTGTGTTTAGCCATGATCTCAGAAAGGTGTGGAGAGAGCAGTGGTCACAGCTTCTCCAGGCCAGGCACTGGGGCAAGCTACGAACTGCAGAGCCTTGCACCTCCTTGCTTGAGAAATGCTGGCTTGAGCCTTCAGGCTTAGCCCTGTGGCTGGTGCACTCACCTGGGGGAGCGCATGCCCATCATTTAGACGTCTTTCTCTTGGGGGAAATCCTCTCTCATCAGCCCCATAGGAACTCAAAGTAATCACTGGAATGGCCTTTTTCACATGATTCTTTCTTTTTCCTTTCAAAATCATGTTCAGAACTTCTAAACTTCTTGGTATTTTTAATTAATTCCCTCATAAGATTGACGGGGTAGGATCCTTTTCCCAATATATGATGTCAACATTAGACCACCTACAGGGTAATTAATGTCTCGTAGCTGGGCCTTGGCATGGTGTTTCTCTTGCAGTCTGACCTGAGGGAGGGTGGGCTGTGGTCATCCAGTGTGCAGCACATTGGCACCCCCGCTGCTTGCAACAGGACTGCAGTTCCAGCCTCACCTGCCAACTCACACAGCTTCTGTGCTGGGCACTCGGTCCTGCATCCCACCCACCTCAGTGGGAGGAGACTAAGGCAGGAGATGATATCTTCCTTCTAGATTTATTCCTACATTGCAGACAAATCATCAAATATCTGAAAGGAGTATTTGTTCTGTTTTATTTTCTTTCTTAAACAAACAAATGAACAGAGCAAATAATTTCCTGTGTTGCCACCCACCATAGTGAGATAGTGTGGGGTATGAAGATCACCCACGTAGGTAGTCTCAAAGCCCCATGACACCAGGAGAGTCAGCTGACCCTGTGGACGTTCCTTTCCTTACCCTCCCCACCCAGAATCCCACATCCTTCCAGACAGGGCCGTGTCCCCCTCCCTATGTGTCTGGAGAGACAGTCACTAGGTGACGCAGGACATTATGAGGCTGGTGACTCACAGGAGGTCACTGAACCTCCCCCAAACCTAATGCTCCTTTTGTATAAGACAGGGATGATCCCACCAAGTGTTTTCAGATTTGTGGATTCAAAGGGTAATGCATGGGATATTCTAGGGGCTCAAGGACCATTCCCTTTATTCCCGTGGGACAACTTTTTTTTTCATCTTCTTCTGTCTCTGCCTAAGAGACAAAGCACCTTGTCCCAAGAGTTATCTCTGAGCATGGCGGCAATTCCCACCTGAACACAGAGGGGAGTCAGGATGCAGCCGGGGCCTGCTGGCAGGGGCTTAGCTACAAGGGGTCAGTGTCCTAGCTCATGGCTTCCCCAGATAACTGTGGGTGAGCCATACCATTGAAGGGAGCTGGGAACAGCAGGGTGGGTGGTGATGCTCACCCACAGCCCAGCAGGCTGACCAGGCTGGTGTCTCCAGACAGCTGGAGTTTGCATCAAGCCAGCCTTGGCTCACTGTTGGTCAGGGGTTGAACTTGCCTCTCTGTGCTTTCCCTCCAGGACAAAGAGGTGAATCTGGAGCAGGTCCACCGGCGCATAAACAGCCTGATGGATGAAGACATTGCTCACAAGCAGATTTCCCCCGCATCCATCGAGCTCTCTGCCCTGGAGATGGGGGGCCTGGCACCCAGCCAGGCCTTGGAGCCGACGCGAGAGTACCAGAACACCCAGCTCTCGGTCAGCACCTTCCTGCCAGAGCAGAGCAGCCACGGCACCAGCCGGACACTGTCGTCAGGGCCCAGCAGCAACCTGCCGCTGCCACTAAGCAGCTCGGCCACCATGCCCTCCATGCAGTGCAAACACAGGTCGCCCAATGGTGGGCTGTTCCGGCAGAGCCCTGTGAAGACCCCTATCCCCATGTCCTTCCAGCCCGTGCCCGGAGGCGTCCTTCCTGAGGCTCTGGACACCTCCCATGGCACCTCCATCTGACCGCGCCGCCTGCCCTCCTGCCCGCCCACCCACCCGACCAGCAGAGCTTTTTAATACAAGGAAACAACAACACAAACCACACACATGCACACAGACACACACAGAGACTCTTTCATTTTTCTTGTACATATGTGTAAATAATGACAGAATGGAGTGGGGTAAAAGTGTATTTTGAATATTCCCAATTTTCGAAGTCAGTAAAAAAAAAACAAAAAAAAACAAAAAAAAACACAAAAACTGTATGAATGACTTTGTAAATTTTGTTCTATATGAATAAAAAGGCAAATTACTTGTGATCATTCTGAAGTGCCAAAGGAGCCCCTGTTCCTGGGCCTTTCTGAGGGCAGGAAGGGTGACCATATAAGGAGCCCCCCTCCCGCTGGGAGAGAAGAAAGATGAGCCCCACGTGCCGTCTGCTGCCTCGTCCCATGGCTTCCTGCCCTGTTCCTTTGCTCCTGGCCCCTCGTTCTTCCTGGTCCAGTCAGATAGATAATGAGTGAGTCTGTAGCCAGCATGGGCTGACCCTGTTGGGTCCACCCATGTAGAGGGTCACTAGCTGCTCCTGGTAGCCTGGGACTGCAGAGGTGTCTGGGACGAGATGGGGATCTCACTGTGTGTCACAGTGTACGGTAGTGTGCACCGCCCCATGGGCCTAAGAGAAGCTGCCTATATTGAGGTGACGGTCTCTGAGCGCTTTGATGCTGATGTGTCTAGTGTCATCCTATTGGCTCTGTTTCTTACTTTCATTTCCAAATTAGAAGAATTGATAAGTGACAGGATGGGGGGAGGAGGACAGGGAGGCTGGGCAGAGGTGGACTTGGCCTGGTGGAAGGTCCGTGGCACAGACAGATGTCAAGTGTGCTTGGACACATGGCCCAGGTGTGGCAGTGGGATAAGAAACCAACTAGGGAAAGACCTCTTAGGCTTGGGCCCATGGTCCTGTGTGAGAGTGAAAAGTGTGGTCTCAGATGCAGGGAGTAAAAGCTTTGTTGTTTTAAGTAAAAGGTTCTTATTAGAAAGAGTTAGGGGAGATGTCCCAGTTGAGCGGACTAGAACAAAAGTTGTAGGGGAGAGAAAGGGGACACTTTTCATTGAGGTCAGGTGAAGCCTTGGTCCTTAGGAGAGAAGCTTCACTTTGTGTGATATAGGACAAATCCCTGCCACATCCCAGGGAAGTTGTTTGTGGTACCAAAAGTAAAGGTGTGTCTCTGGGTTGAATATCCTGCAGGCATCCTATGGGCATTCTGCCAGATGGCCCCAACACAAATATTCTCTCCAGGTTCTACCATGTTCTCTAGATCAGGAGTCCTCAAGTAAGGGAGGGCTCAGAACCTCTGAGATGCTCAGGCCTATGCCTGTGCTGGGGAACCCGCCAGGAAACCCAGTTTTGTAAAGTGAGGACAACCTGACAGCCTCACCTCCAGCCAATGCCCTCTCTGGGGAAATAGACTGTAGAACAGGGGGAAGAACCATCAGGAATAGAATTGGAAGAATCTGAGTTTTATCACTTCAGTTACTCTTCTAAAGGCAAAGGTTATTCTAATCTAAAGTGTCAGGATGGAGGACACAGCCCTCATCTGGCACAGAGGGGTGGGGCTTCCACCTCCACCGCTAGCAGCAATCAGGGAGCTGAGAGCCTGGGTGTGTGGTCATGGAGAAGTACACAGTCCTATTGATTGCCTTTCCCATGGCCTTGCAGAGTGTTACTCGAGAGAGGTGTTTATGGGGGTGCTAACTAGCCCAGGATTGATTCCTCTCCTAAAGTCCTGAGTGATATGATGGAGCAGTAAGGAATAGCCACATCACACAGTCAGCTAAAAGCACCCTGGGGAAGATAGTGTTTATAATTACCTTATTTATCTCTGGATGCTGAGCATGGCCTGATGTTCGTGTTACCCAGGGAATCCATTGACAACTCGCCAATCACAACATGTGGAGTGTGGAGCCAGGCGTGCCTCGTGGGCTACCATGACCCAGAAAAACAGCAGCCTTTGTTTTCTATCAGCACTTTGGGGGCCCTGCCCTGGATGGTCAATTTTTCATATATATCTCTATCTATTTTTTTAATCAAACTCTAGTTTCATTGCCTTAGCATACAACTAAGTCTGATTTTTGCTTTTTCCCTTGAGGTGACCTGTCTTTGGAGTATAGCATGTTGTCTTCTTTGATGGCTTTGCTTAGAATTGCTGTCAGGAGGAAGAGCAAAAGAGATGAAGGGTATGTGTTTGTAAAAGAGAGAGAGAGAGACAGCATCTTCTAGAGAAAAGGATTCTGCTTATACAAAATCCTTACTTTATAGTATTATTCTTTACCATATTTATGTTTTGTTTCTTTTTTTAAATTTTCTACCCTTGGCATGAGGGGAAATGATTGATATTCAGGCAAGTTCTCTAGGAAAAAAAAAAAATCTTCCGAGCTCAGATTTCTGTGTCAGTTCAGAATGTATCGTTTTTTCATGCTTTGCTCTTTGGATTTATAACTCTGTGTAGACTATTCCATACATTTTAGGTATATTTTGTGCCTTCAGACACCGCAAATAATAATCAGCATTTGGATTAAAGTTGTTTAATAATAAATCTTGTCTTTGCTCCCTACGCTCTTATTCTCTGGGATGGAGAAATGCTGTCTGCTCATTTCTGGGCAAGCTGAGGTCATGAACTGATTTCTGTCCCATTGGCATGGACAACATGAGGGAAACCCCTCCAAACCAAGTGGGTCTCAAATATCCCTAGAGGGGGGCACACCCTCCTCACCCAGTGTATTTTCAGAGTCTTCTGACATCAAGTCGTGAGTGATGACAGGCTGAGCAGCAATTCTAATTTTTGGTTAACATGACGATTTTCATTGAAATGTTAAGTTCTTGGAGGACTCAGCAGAGAACTGTGCTATTATGATACATTGAGAATTCTCCCCATGGCCTGATGGAATGCACATCATTTTAATCGTCAGCTGACTTTGTTTCTTCTCTCATCTCTATACCTGCTCTGACTTCAGATAGTTGCTTCCCAGTGCTTAGGTCTGAGGGCTAAGGGATTGTCCTTTCAGAGGACCTACACCCTGGGTTTTCAATATTTGACCCTCACAAGGTCTGTGGTTATGTTTTTCCAACAGATATTATATACACTCATTTACCTATAGGCATGGAATCACCAGCCTCAGTTTTTGGCCCCCAGATATCTGTGCTCCCCAGCCCACCTCTGACTTCCAGGACTTTGAGAGAGAAACAGTTCTCCTGCCAGTCTTGGAAACAGATCCCTTCAGTAAGGCTGACCTGATGAGGCTGGTTTTCATGGATCGATATCTCACCCTCCAGGAACTTCAAGGAAAATGTCTGGCCCTAGTTTTCCTGGCCCTGTGCAAATGAGAGGCTTCACCAATGTCTGGGCAAGTACCGCAGACTGGGGCTGGGGTGTTGGGGGATGGGTCTCCCCAGATTATCTGAGCAGACACATAGAGTTGGACAGGAGCAGCTACAGGGCTCACCAGGGGACTCTGTTTTCTTAAGAAAAGCTCCCCAGTTCCTAAGTTCAAAATCCCCCAAACTGTGCCAAGGAAAAACTAATTTCCTACTTATGTCTTTTCAAGCACTGAATTCTTCTTTATAGCTCAGGACGCATTAATGAAGAGACCCCTGGACCCAAAGGCCATGATGACAAGGACGAATGTGGAGTCCCTATGGCCTGTGCCTTTTAATTTACTAATCACTCCGTTTAATAATAGATGACAGAAATGTTATTAAATATTTAAAAATATTAAATTTAATCATTATATTTTAAATATTATTAAATATTTCACTTAATAATGGAGATGGACAATGTCTAATGGATAACTCCAGTCTCTGTGTGACCAAGGCTAAAAGGTCACTTAATCAAGTGCCTCCGCCTTTGTTTTCAGGAGACCTTCACTCCCAGAAGTAGACGAATTCACATCTGGTTCTAAAATAAACTATAGCCTTATGTTGTGCTCCTAGCTTTGGCAACAGAATGTGAGAACAAAACTCAAAATATTTTTAACTGACCTTTTTTGCTAAGGATACAATAAAAGAGATGATGCTTTTGTTCCTAGCGTAACATTTTTCTATATCTAAGACATTCCTTTATTTCATGCCATTAGCTGTTTTTAATGCATAAAACCATCTTTGATTCTTACTATCCTCAGCCTTCATACTAAGAAACTTCAGATAAGTAACTTTCTTGTGCCAGTAACTTTAATAATTGTCTTATTTATTTATTATTTACCGTCTCAGTAGATGTATTTAATTAGAAGAGATTATTTATGAAAGAGGTGATTTTATTTGAGATAAATCAAGTGAGCTAATAGTCACCTCGTACAAAAGGAGAAGGGACATTTGTCTATAATCTCCACTCACTCCTGCCTCCTAGCTTTTGTTCCCTTACCTTTGAACTTGACATTGAACACCGAATTCTAGAGAAAGGAGACATTCTTTCTGTATCTAAACAACACAAATAGAAACAAAAAGCCGGTTACGGAAATTTGCAAAGACTGATGGTTGAGATTTGGAAGAAGGGACACCAGACCGGGTGATCAGTACCTTCACTGGGTCACTTAGGGTGAGTGATCAAATGTGACCCAAGGAGAACTTATGTTCTGGCAGATTCAAGCATACAGTTGCCAGGGGCAACTCAGGGGTATCTGAATATAGAGGAATATAGAATATTCACCAACGTTGAGACTTACTGATACCAGAATAAATATACACAAGCACATACACATAGGCACACGTCTATGTGCAAGCCCTCAGGTCCGCACAGGCACACCCAACAGATCAGGCGCGTGCATCCAGACTGTAAAAGCACACAGCAGTGCACTTGGGTGACACAGCAGGTGGGGATCTGCACATCAGAGCTCAGAAACAGAGCTGTGGACAAAAGAGGCTGTTTCAGAATTTCCCTACTCAGTGCACAATCCTGAGGCAACAATCAGCCAAGCATTTATCTGCAATCAGCCACCGAGGAGGGAGGCACACCTCTTGCAAAGTGGCCTCTCTCCTGCCAGGCTGCCTGGCGTGCACAGCAAACCCTCCCTCTGTCATCAATCCCTTGCTCTAAAATCCTAATTTTCAACTAGAATCCCTGAAATATGCAAAAACATCTCAACTCACGTCTTACAAACTCAGAATCAAAATGTCCATATATTGTATGCATATTGGCAACCATTTGTGGATTAGGTATCATGTTCCAGGGGCTATATCATATCCTTTAACTATAAATGCTCTCTTGTTATCAAATTAGGTGTGCAAGGCAGAAATTATTTTCCCAATTTACAGATAGGAAAATTGAAACTCAGAAACGCATGGTCCCCAACTTGGTAAGAGACAGAGCTGGGATTCACTTTTTTTTGTCTGCCTGACTTCTTAGCGTGGTGCTCCCGCCGGTGCTGCTGGCTCTTTTCCAGCACTCAGCCTCTGCCCCTGTGCTGACCTCCACTGTCTTCAATCCACAGGTCCATCAGCCTCTACTTTGGCTGCCTCCTCTCCAGGGGCTTCAGGGTGGTTGGTGAGTATCTGCTTGCACACCCCCATGGTGGCTGTGGCTACCCTATGCTAACAGGTTCATTGCTAACCACAGACACAGGCTGGGTTCCTACTGCCCTGAAGAAGGCTCAGCCAGGCAGGGCATCCGGGTGTTCAGGCTCACTCAGATGATGGGCTGTTCTTCCAAGGGTATCTTGACTGCCCAAAAGCAAGCCTTCCTTCTGCAGAAGGTAAACTGTGTATCAGGCCAACGGAAGCTCTAAGGGTAATTAGTGCTCTGAAGAGCTTTGGGATTCTCCCCCAGAGCAGGGATTCCTCCCCTCCAAATCCCATGATAGGCCTCAGAGGTGGCTGAGAACCTCCTAAAAGTATTTGCCAAATTGCTGAGTGCATGTACATGTGAGTATTTTTTCTAGGAAGGGGGGTTATATTTTCCAATATGTTCTTAAAATTCTCTTATAAAAGCCCCAAGCCACTGTCCTAAAGGGCTGAAGTCAGGCAAACCTCTGCATCTCACTCTCCCAGCATCAGTGTTTAGGTGGAACCCCATTTGGGTGCCCATTGGAAATGGAAAATGATAGAGAAGCTAAAATGAGGGAGTGTGGGAAATGCTTTGCAGATGGGGCCTTGGAGACTTGACTCAGAGATGGAAAAATCCCACTAGCAGGGTGCCCTAGAATCCACAGGTGAGAAGATGTTGGTGCCCTGATCCCGATATGTAGGAAGGATATTCCTTTTTACTTCTTTGAGTCTCACTACTTTATTTGTATATTTGTGACAATGATACCTATCCCTTTGCTTTTTGTGAGAATTCCACAGTTAGTAATCATAATGATTTCTGCAAGCTATTGAATTTTACTATATGCCAGAACTTTTCCTGTAATATTTCATTTGTTCCTATTATTTTGTCACACAGTTGGCAATGAGAAAAATGGGGCTCCGAGAAGTTCAGAAGTATGCTTACATGATGTCCTAGCCTGGGATGCCACATAACAAAATAGTACAGACTGGCTGGGGGTGGCATTATAAACAACAGAAATGTATTTCTCACAACTCTAAAGTCTGGGAAGTCCAAGATCAAGGTACTGGCAGATTTAGTTTCTGGCGAGGGTCCACTTCGTGGTTCACAGCACTTCTTGCTGTGTCTTTACGTGGTGGAAGAGGCAAAGGTCTCTCTGGGTCTCTTTACTACAGGCATTAATCCCATTCATGAGACCCTTGGCCTAAGACCTAATTACCTCCCCAAAGGCCCCACCTGCTAATACCGTTAACTTGGGATTTAGGATTCCAACATTTTGAAGGGACACAGACATTCATGTTATAGCACATGGTGAAGACACATGACATCCAGGCAGCCTGAGTACAGCGCTGCTACATTATTACTTTATATATGCAGGCGCCATCCCTAAGCCTGGGATATACTGGCACTTGCTCTGTTCTCCCAGGCTTGGCTTCCTGGGAAAGGAGTTCAGGAAGAAGGAATCTATATTCTTTAAACTGAGACAAATGCTAGACAAATGCTGAATGTCAATAAAATAAGTTAGACCTGGTTTTGTATTTCTAGCTGTGTGATCTTGAATTTGAAGTGATCAGAATGAATTCCCAGAGCTACCTGTGATTCACAGTTGCTGGAATGTTTTCCTAGTTCATAAACTTCCTTCTTCTACTAACTGAGTTTCTTACAGAACCTATATAGATCCCACAGGCCAGATCTGGACTCTGACAACCAGGCCCTGCTTGCCTTTGTTTCATGACAAACTGCTTTTTTCCCACATTGCTTTCATGGAAGGTGGTATGACCTAGCCCTCATTCAACAGGCTAGACTGGGGTCAGACAGATCTGGCTTAAAATCGGGCATTTGCCACTCACTAGATGGGTATCCTTGGTCCTATCATTGTCTCTGACCCTCTGTTCCCTTCGTCTGTAGAACGGATCCTGAGTCCTGAGCTGGTTTGAGGATCAGTGACAATGCAAGTTCAGTGATTGCACAAATACATTCTCATCAACAGCAGCTCTTATAATTTGCACACCTATGGCGTCCTGCTTCTTGGTGTGAACTGCACAGGCTTTGAGCTTAGCCAGCAATCTCGTCTGTGACATTCACATACACAACACATCCTTCCAGCTTGTTTTCCAGGGCAGAGGAAGGTGACACTTCCATTTCCACCCCTACAACTGGGCTGCATGCTACAGACCTCATCCTTGTCCCACTGGGAGCTGACAGTGCCAGAAGCCCTCACCACTGTTCCTGAGACCCTGTCAGGTAATAATTCTCATTGTTCTCAGAAAGCAAATGAAAAGCAGCCTGGCTTGCCTAGGAAGGAATGAGGTGATTGTGAGCTGTTCAGCCAGAGCCATCTCAGCATCCGCTGGGCATGCTCAAGATGAAATGCTGGCGAGAAGACACGGGCTCTGGGAGACAGCCTCTCCAAAGTTGGTGGGGTCATTGACGAGTCCTCCAGAATACAGCATGAAGGGTAAGGTTCATGGCCACATATTGCATAAAACCCCAGACCCTCGGGGACTTCATGAGGTGATGGCCCTTTACTTCTGAAGAAGGACCCAACTCCTTTGGTTGAATGGGAAAATAAACACGCACATTTAAAGCTATGAGAAGTATGCGTGCTGAGTTTATTTTTCATTTGCAATATCTGTGCCCATGTCTTTTTTTTTTTCTTTTTTTCCCTCTACCTTAGATGTGAAGCCATGATGGTGGCTGAACCTTCCTCAGTTGGCCACTTTTCATCTGGTCAGGCTAAGTTATCTCAGATGCTTGTTGCATTTCAGAGAAAACGGCAAGAGTGAGCTGCTGTATCAGTAAGGATCCTGCATGATAAGAAAAAGGTGGCACAGGGAAACTGAGGAGTTCAGATAGATGTGGACAGGTGGAGCGTGGTCACAGGGGAGTGAGAAGCCCAGGACTAGACACAGCAGTACACCACATGCACCTGGGAGGCCCCCACAAGGAGGAATAGTGGCAGAGATTCTGACTATGGTAACTGCCTGACAGGAGCTAAATTCAGCTCCAGAGACGAGCCACCCCACAGTGTTCCCACCACCAGCAGGAGAAATACAAGCTCTGACTTCACAGGTTTCCCACTCTCTAATCTTCTGCCAACTCCAAGAGCAGAGGGCAAGGAAGCCCACTGAGTCAGTTCATGCTGACTAGCCTCTGGGGCACAGAACAATGTGGATAGAGATGGAGAATGGGTACATGGCAAGGGAGAAATAAGACAGCATAGCAGGGCCCAGAGGAGAAATAAAAGGGCCTCACACGGAATATATGCTCGCCTTGTCCTGGGAAGAGTCATCATTATTCTCCACTAGAAAATTAAGAGATCTCTTTTTGAGAAATGCAGAAAGTAAGTCTTAGGGTAAGTAAGTGTTTTTGCTTAAGGTGATCCAGCTAGTTGGTCAGCCTAAATAAAGCCATTGCTCTTTCCATTCTGGATTTCCCCACATGTTCGGAAGATGTAGACACATCAGGCAGAGGTCACCTCCCCACACCTGAATCTCAGCCACCAAGGACCACAAGCCGGCAGTAAGAGTAGGCAGAGTAGAGTACGCAGTGCTCCTGAAGAAAACAACTATCTGCCTTTTCGCGGTTGGGGTAGTGTGATTGTGTCCTGCAAGACTCTAATTTGGTCGTGGGAGGCCCCTGTTCTGAATGGATGCCTGAAGAATACTAAGGCAGGGAGAGACACAGGAGCCAGCATGTGGGAATCAGAAAGGTGTGCTTTCGGGGTGGTGCCTATGGCTCAAAGGGGTAAGGCACAAGCCCCATATGCTGGAGGTGGCAGGTTCAAAACCAGCCCCAGCCAAAAAACCGCCAAAAAAAAAAAAAAAAAAAAAAAAAAAAGAAGAAAGGTGTGGTGTTTAAAAAAAGTTATACG